>JALIZH010012233.1:0-64932 GCA_030522465.1 Rhipicephalus appendiculatus
GCTCAAACACACTTCCCTCACGCCTTATTATTATCATTTTCTTTTCTGTTCCTATTCCACCACCACTGCCCGAAAGAAGCACACAAGTTTTCTTCGCAGTAATGAATGGACTGCACACAACTTGCACATTTTCGGAGACCGCACATACGTAGTGCACACGCACGCACACAACCCTGCCCTGCATGCGCGGTCGCTGCCGAGGACCGTGACCGGACCCTCGAGAAGAGTCTCGGAAAATAAGACGAGGAGGAGGAGGAGAGAAAGAGATGACGAAAGAAGGAGAGCCCGAAAAAAAAAAAAAACAGCGCCGGCCACACTGGCGACCTCAATGAGCAGCCATGCGCCGGGAGCGCCCACAATAGCGACGGCGCGCGCAGGTAAGCAAGCAGGCGGCATGTGTGGTGTTGCGCATACACGGCAGCGCAACCGACAGGTGGTCCCCCCTCTTTTCATGGACACACACTGTGCACGGACGAGACCGCGCAGCTGACTCTTCGACACTGGACAGCAGAGCGTGCACCAATGCTGTTCTGATGAAACGTCGAGCAAGCCTTGTCGCTGGAGCCAACGGTTCGATGAGCTCCCATGTTGAAACGTCGGCTTTAGCGACAAGCGTTGTCCAGCCTTCTTCCCCCCCTCCCGCCCCCCCCTTTGAAAGATCAAGCCTCATCCCCGTTACAGAGCGTTTAGGTAATATTTCCGATATTTTCTATATATCAATAAAAAATTGGGGGACTCTTAAGCTTCGCCTTTAAGAGTCGAACGCGATAGCGATATCCGCATGCACACATGCACGCACACGCACGCACACACTATCGCCGTCCCAATCGCTAGCGTGCCTTCACTTCTCGGTGGAGACCTAAACAGTGCCGCAAGGAAAGCCAAAGTGCAAACGCCCTGCGGCTCCTATCTCTATTTGCATCTACCTCGAATTTTCGCTCTCGGCCAACGCTGCTTCTTCTCTCACAACAAAAAGACGCCAACGACGACGCCGACACTGGAATTTCTGCGAAACGAGCTCATTAACGCTGTAGCGTTAATTTTGGATGATGAAATAACGCCAATCGATTTCTTAATAAACTTCTTTCTTCCGAAACTTCAGACAGGGAGATCAGTTGCAGCACCTTATTGGGGTGTCAAAGTGCATCTGTGTGTGCGTCAGCCATAAATTATTTTCGGGCAGGGGTCAACCATTCTTTATGTATGTTCGTGCACGTGCTTGTACGCGTGCGTGTGTAACCACATACAACATATGCGTGTATAAACACACGCAAAATACACATGCAAAACTGAAAAAAATATTTGGGGGGGGGGTTGAACCCCCCACCCCCCTCCACTGCTACGCCAATGATTGTTACTCTGCAAATGGCAATGTATGTGACCCACAGCGCGTTCCTCCGGGTCCGCAGTTCCTTGCGCTCTCAGCCGTCTCGTTTCAGCGCAGCCAGACAAAGTGCTTGCCGCGAACAGCCTCCGCGCACCGCGAACGCCGCCAGTCTTAAAGCCTTCGCTGAATGCACGACCGTCCCTTTACAGCGCCTAGTTAAGGCGTTGTATACGGCTAACTTAGCGCGCATTTACATGAAAACTAAGGGGGCTGCCCGTGCCGTAGCTCGCATGTGTGGAAGCTAATTATAGCGGCGGTACTGCACGGAACAGTGCACTAACTGCTCGTCGAGGAAGGGAGAGAAATGAGAACCAGGAAGAAGGACGAGGAACGACTGAACCAATTAACGTTACCAGTGTTTTAAGGTTACGCGAATTAATAGACGTGTTAAACGTAATCATAGCCATGACGTCGACCAGCATATACTAACCATGCAAGGTGTAAGCAGCTGCCACCTCTGCAAGCTACGCGCGCATGTGGTTATGCAGACGGCTAGTGTTTACGGGAAATAGCGTAGCGTGCGCGCGGTAGGGGGGGGGGGGGGGGGCAAAGTCTGCCCCATACATTGACTTAATAGGTGTTACGGTTTTGCTATCACTCAAGCGTCGCCAGCGCGAAGTCGGCGACGGGAATGACAGCGGGTTCGGTCGTTCCGTACGCAAGTAGAAACAGTGAAGAGATCGGAGACGTGTTTGGACAAAAACCACAGCTTTACTCGAGCTATTGCGGCACAAGCGCTCTAAATACAACACTTCAGAAAAAACTAACAATAAACAAATAGAATCACACAATGAGCTTACAAAATTACACAAAATCAGTAAACGCTAAAACTAACAATGAAATCAAATTAACAATAAAGACGCGAAAGTTCGATGATATAAACAGATGAAGCATACGTGTGATGACCGGCAGCGTTGCGTCCACGACGATCGGATGCGAGAAGTCCCGGAGATATCTGGCACGACTCCGAATTCGGTGGGTCCGAGTTGCAACGCCGATGTTTCCGGGAGTTAGCGCTTGAAGGAGATCTCAGGCAGGTTGAGCTAACCTGAGATTGAAGTCCCGATGCCTACGTTGCAGACGTGTCTCAACTAGGCGAACGGCTAAGTTTAGGTGGCCAGCCGATACAAAGCGCACACTAAAAACTTCTAGGAGAGATACTCGCTGATCTACTTCTACTCCATGCTTGTCAAGCAGCTAGACTGATTAGCAGGGCGATATCCTGCGCTTAAATCCCCCTTCGTGTCCCCTCACTCTCTTCCTGGGGAAAAGGGACCATCCACATGGGTCCAATCATGCGCATTGCGCTGTCTCGCAAAGACCGCCCTCAAAATATTGACGCCGCCCCTTTTTAATTAGGGGAGGGTTCTCCATTAATCAAAATAGACAACCTGTTTGAGGTGACTGCGTGGGCGGCTAGTGCACGTGCAGCTCTTTCCGTGGGAACGCATCTTGCCTCCATTCTTATGCCGAGCGTCTAGCAGCCAAAACTTCGGGGCTCACTGCGGCTTTCCATATACCTGCCGTCGCCTCGGTATTCAACAAAGAGCCAACTTCGGCAGCGACACTCCCTTCCGCTGCTCTTCGCGGCTCTACGAAAAACAAGTCCCTGACGTCCAAGACGGTGCGCCGGTCAGCGGGTTGGGTGCGGCGCGCGTTAAAGCATGACGAGGGGTCGAAAAAGTGGCATTCCGTGACATTGCCCCCCACTTTCGGAATGTTATCCATAACATTTTCACGCACGGAGGGACAATTTCTTCGACCCCCAAAACCAAAATACAACCAACAAGAGCGAAATAAAGACTGTCCTTCTCATACACAACATATACGCTGAGTACATCAACGTAAGAACAACTTCAACAAAACTACTAGAGCACCATGCTTCCGTTGCACACAACATATCCGTGCTTCATACAAAAAAGAAGAATAAATCGCCGTACATTGCTTTAGACCAAATACACTTCGGGAATGCATACTATGGAAAGAAAAACTGACAAGGGAAAAAGAGAAAAAAAACTATCTAGTGCGCTTCCCTGCGGCAATGAAATACCTTCATGCGCACCACAATAAGAACAACTAGTGCTCCAGGCCAAGGTACATTCAACTCAAACTACACTCTTCTGAACAATTAAACACGAAAAGAAAACAGGAACGACAAAAAAAAAAACAGTATCATGCCGCCGAGGTCAAAAGAAGCACTATTCCGGCTTAAGTAATTCGCGCTGCGGCGACATGTCGTTTCAGACTTCGAAGAGCCTCGTCGTGCGCTGCGGTCCATTTGACCGAGTTTGCTCTGCCCCTCCGAGTTATTTCAGTGATAGGAGCGCTGACTTCCGCGCTATTGGGGAAGCATTCCCGATAGTTCCCGGTCAACCCGAGGAATTTGCGAACTTGTCGCTTGGTCGAAGGCCGCGGTGCAGCTTTCATCTTCTCGCGTGTCTTACGCAGTGGAACATGTGGTACCCGGTTCCTCGGTGCAGCGCGCTTCACTGTACGCCACAAAGGGCGTCTTCTTGATCTGGCCGATGGCCGACGCTTCTTTGCTTCACGCTGCGGTGTACCACCTGCCTCAACCCTTCGCTGTGCGGCACGCGTTCGCTTCCTTCTCTTGCGGCGACATTTGCGACCGACCCTTCCATCGTTGCCTTGAACTTCGCTTCGAGTCGCGACCTCGGTGGTGTTAAGGTTCAAGCGTGCTTGTGCACCATCTTCTCCACCGCTTGGGCCCTCCGATTTCTCAGCATTGCCGCAATGTCGGGCCGACTCATCGGTGCTTTCCTTGGGAAAATCAACAGCTGCGCCCTGCTTCACGATAGTGCAGCGGTCCTGACGCTCGGCGTCCTTGTCGAACTTTGCGCCATCCTTTTCCTCCTCTTTCTCGACCTCCGGAAGGTCATGCCCGTGTTGGGGCGCTAGGAAAGCCTCCAGCTCCTCAATGTCCCTACTAGGGTGACTGGAACCAGCTTCCGTCTCGCACGGAAGCTTCTTCGGAATGATTTCCGTTTCCATATCAGCCATGGTCTGGCTTTCTTGCTCTGCCTTCGCACAATCGCAAAAGTGCGTGTCTTTCTCAGGCGCGATTTCACTGACAGGCCGAGCTACACTTGTCGACGGCTGATCCCTCCTCTGCTTTGTCTCGATCTCACGCTTCAACCCTTCAATCTTTCCATCTAACGCTAGCATCCTTCTTCGATGTGCTATTTCTCTCCGACGTTCCTCTCTGGCCTGTTCCAGCTGCTCATCGACCCATTCTCTCCAGTTCGGGGCCCTCAAGGCCTAACTGTTTGCCGTACCCGATAATCTTCTCAAAATCCATCATCTCAATACTGCGAACTGTCGCTATACAGCCGCTAACCAGAACAGCGCGCTGACACTTCACATGCGGAACGATCAACCAGGCGCGACAGCCTCAACTGCACGGATCTACCGCCAAACCGTCCGCACGCTTCTCGTTCACCATTCACCGCTTCACTATTGTACGGAACGTCCTGTCGCGGACGCCAGTTTTGTTACGGTTTTGCTATCACTCAAGCGTCGCCAGCGCGAAGTCGGCGACGGGAATGACAGCGGGTTCGGTCGTTCCGTACGCAAGTAGAAACAGTGAAGAGATCGGAGACGTGTTTGGACAAAAACCACAGCTTTACTCGAGCTATTGCGGCACAAGCGCTCTAAATACAACACTTCAGAAAAAACTAACAATAAACAAATAGAATCACACAATGAGCTTACAAAATTACACAAAATCAGTAAACGCTAAAACTAACAATGAAATCAAATTAACAATAAAGACGCGAAAGTTCGATGATATAAACAGATGAAGCATACGTGTGATGACCGGCAGCGTTGCGTCCACGACGATCGGATGCGAGAAGTCCCGGAGATATCTGGCACGACTCCGAATTCGGTGGGTCCGAGTTGCAACGCCGATGTTTCCGGGAGTTAGCGCTTGAAGGAGATCTCAGGCAGGTTGAGCTAACCTGAGATTGAAGTCCCGATGCCTACGTTGCAGACGTGTCTCAACTAGGCGAACGGCTAAGTTTAGGTGGCCAGCCGATACAAAGCGCACACTAAAAACTTCTAGGAGAGATACTCGCTGATCTACTTCTACTCCATGCTTGTCAAGCAGCTAGACTGATTAGCAGGGCGATATCCTGCGCTTAAATCCCCCTTCGTGTCCCCTCACTCTCTTCCTGGGGAAAAGGGACCATCCACATGGGTCCAATCATGCGCATTGCGCTGTCTCGCAAAGACCGCCCTCAAAATATTGACGCCGCCCCTTTTTAATTAGGGGAGGGTTCTCCATTAATCAAAATAGACAACCTGTTTGAGGTGACTGCGTGGGCGGCTAGTGCACGTGCAGCTCTTTCCGTGGGAACGCATCTTGCCTCCATTCTTATGCCGAGCGTCTAGCAGCCAAAACTTCGGGGCTCACTGCGGCTTTCCATATACCTGCCGTCGCCTCGGTATTCAACAAAGAGCCAACTTCGGCAGCGACACTCCCCTTCCGCTGCTCTTCGCGGCTCTACGAAAAACAAGTCCCTGACGTCCAAGACGGTGCGCCGGTCAGCGGGTTGGGTGCGGCGCGCGTTAAAGCATGACGAGGGGTCGAAAAAGTGGCATTCCGTGACAATAGGGGAGGGGGGCGCCGCAACGAACCTTTGTCGCTCCACGAAGGGGGAACCCTGCGCACGCCTATGCGAAATAGTACTCTCATGGAACAAGAGAGAGAAAAAAGTTTAATTCTCGCTAAACCCGAGGCAAATAACTTCGAATTCAAATGTCACTCATTTAGTGGAATACAGAAGCGTGATGCTTTATCAACGGAACCGGAATTGACGTTTGCCGTGGAACACTTGAAACGCTTTTTATAGCCGGCTCTATCTTTGCGTACCACTGCGTGTTAACTTCTTGTTACCACGCGAGCCGTCATCAAGACCTCTGTTATTGACTTTGCACGCGATCCGGATTGCCCAGCGATGCAGTCTACTTCATACCTTTTTTACGGTAACAATTGAGATAGCTGAAACTCCGACACCTCAGCCACTAACGTACCATGACGAGAAGAGATAGATGCCTGAACTGCCCAGTTATGTAGCCTTACGGGAAAGAGAACACGTAAGTTCGTCGTACTATAGACATACCGGTGGCACCGGCAGTACGCTCGCTTATACAATTCGCTTAAATAATCATTCGTGCCCCTTACAGACAGTGTAAGTGAAGTTGGTTAGGCACAAAAAAAAGTTCCCTGTCGTAACCAGTCGATGCTACTCGTTACCAACGCGCAGTGGCATAGTTGGATGAGGGTTTCCCGTTGTGTCAGTGTAGCGTGCTGTAGAAGACGACAGTGGCATCGACACGTGCACGCACGCACGCAAACACACACGCACGCACGCACGCGCGCACGCAGCACAGCGACAAGCACTCGATCGAACTCACGTTTTAGCGAGCGTGTACGCGGGATGCGGAGATTGCACGCTGCCGCTCGCAAGAGTTTCGCTTACCCGGTCGTCACGACACGATGCTCCGAGGTGCCCGCGCTGTCTCCGCTGAAGCGAGCTAGAGGCACTTTCCTCCAACGTCAACATCGGAGAAGCTGTACGGGCTGAGGGCCGTGCGTCTCCGGTTCGTCTTCACTTTGATTCGCCCAATCCTTCTTCGACAAAGTGCAGCGGAGGGTATGTTAGCGTTCTCTTAAGTGGACTCTCCACAAACGAACCTTCGAAACGCACTTGGCTGCGGCGTCGTACCGCTAAATTTATGCAGTCGAGACAAGCGTGGGAATCTGCACTTTCCAAGTTAGGAAGCGCTCTTTCGTCTCGGCTTACCTGACACGGACACCCAAGACGTCACCTATTGTTGGACAAATCACTACCGCACAAGAAAGGATACAGGCATAAAGCCTTTTTTTTTCATGCATTTTGCTTGTATATAGGTTCGTGCTACAGGGGGCGTGAATGCCAATTTCCCCTTTCGTAAAAAAGGATGAAGAGCTAGCAGCGAAATCACACATCTTGCCATCGAATTCGATCTGACAAACTAGAGATTTCAGCTTTTTAAACAGGATTACACAAAACAAGTATGGTTATCAATTTAACACCATCTATCTACTTGCAAAATTTCTTAACATTTTCCTTTTCTTTCCCTCAACCAATAAGGCCAATTCATGGTCTATCAGTAATGGGTCTACCTAAATCACCAAGAACCAGCCGATTAATTTGCCGAAGGAACCTAGAGAGGCCTATTCTCTCTAGAGGATAGGTTAAACACTGACGGATGAAGGTAAATGGTCCGTCACTTCTATTCTATCAACGGTGGTCATCATCATGATAGCCATGCTTATAGCAGCAATCATGATCATCACTAGCTCTTGACGTGCCGAAGTGAGCACATCGACGCCTACTCGGGCTGTGCGCTCTACGCTCACGACGAGCTGCAAAACCTCGCTTCTTTCACAATGCACGTAATCGGACACTCCTCTACCCGCATACGTTCGTCTACGAAACCGAGGAGACTTTCCAGCCGTCCGCAACCCCCCAAACGACAATGCCGTCTGCGCCCCACAATAGCGCGCATACGGGGTCATCATATCGTCGACTTCGCGAGTAACTTTTAAGCGCTGGCCGCAAGGCGGTAATGATCTCTCGCGTGCTTTCACACCTACAGCGCGGCCCGTGCATGCATAACGTATATACACCCCCCGCGTCGCGTTGCACAAAGGCGGCTTCGAAAATCGCTGCCGTCGCCGCACTTATAAATACGACCATTTGGAGAAGCGCCGAAAGTTCTTTCTGTACTCGTTGCGCACCACTCTGCAGCGAGCTCTGTCGTGCGACTCCGCAGAACGGGACAGGAGGCGCGGAGGATCTCCTCCTCCGATAAAGTGACGCGGACAACAAAACGACCTTTTTTTTTTTTTTTTTTTTTGGACGCTGGAGTATTATACCTATACGTGTCGGGTAACCCAATTCCCTCTAGACCTCTGAAGTCCCACGCACGCGGCCCACCCACACGACATGGGACATCAACCTTAAGAAAGCAGATGGATGACAAACGAAAATACAATAATAGTAACGCCGCAGACGCTCAAGGAGGGGATCCAGGCCACAAACTATACATATCTCAAATTGCGTACACAAGTGGAATCCAAAGTTGCGTTTTCCAGTTTTCTTTTCCCGTGGGAACCTTCCTATCGCGATTGAATATCTCGATCCCGAATTATCTGTCACCGGAGTATCAGCGCAGGGCAGGTAGGAGGCATCCTCGTTCCGCTGGCATGTATAGACTATTTTCCGTAAGACATCTGGGCGCCGCCATCTTGAGCTGTTAAGCCATTGTTTTCTTGTTCTTTGTATATCGCGACGTGAATTAATAAGGCCATAAAACATCGGATGCCACAACCCGACCTTTTTCATGCGTATGTGTCTACCGTAACACTATTCGTTTAGTTGTTGAAGATACAAAACACAAAGGTTAACAGCCCAATATGGCAGCACTCAAACCCACCCGTAAAATAGCCTATACGCTGTACCGATTCCATCCCAACAAGACACAGGCAGGTTACAAGTTTCGAGGTCGTCAGCGTCCCCTATTGTAAACCTCTCTAACGATTCACCCGTAGTTCGTTAGGACAAGTACACAAAAAATTTATGACGCCGCAGGGCCCATGAAGGCCGGTGGAACGTTAAAATTCAGCATGTCAGCATCTTCAACAAAAGGCGAACATCTTTTAGGAGACCACTTAGAGGACGCTGGACTAGATAACAGCTTGTGATGTGCAGCCATGTGCAGATACATATATGGAGTGATGAGGTCTTCCGCACTCTAACGGTGGAACTTGGAACATAAATGCGTGCGTGTGAACGTTTTACTGCAGAGTGAACTCTTAGAAGCCAACTGCCAATCGCCATGTTATTATTATTTTTTTTTCAGTTTGCTATATGTTTTTTCTTGTTGATTTTTGTTTTGGGGTAACTATTTCATTCTTCTTCTTCTTCTTTTTGCGCAGCAGAACATATAGAAATGAAGTAGCGGATGGAATGTAAAACTTCAACTTCCCCTCAGCAAGCTGCAGCTAAAACAGAATGCGTTAGATCACGACGCCTTCATTTGTTTTCGTTTTTATTTTACCTTCACACAACTATCACCATGCACAGCAACGTTCACTAGGTTCTGCATGAATTAACGTGTTTACATTCTATTGTAGACGTTCGCTATTTATATACCACCCAGATCAACTACATCAGGTCGTTATAATCATCCGCTTGGCCTGGGAATCGGCAAGAAAGGAAGCAAGAGGCGATCACGAAGCGCTTGAAAAGATGGATCAATCGATAGCCGCATTGCCCCGAGGGGTGATGCCAAACATCGTGACACGCGTAACTTCGCTCCGTGAGCGCCGGCGATAAATCTCCTATAGAGTACGGGAACAGCCCATTTCATGTGGCCGAAGAATAGTCCGCGAAGTTACAAAGCGCTCTATTTTGACCGAAATAGAGAGAGAGTACGTGATAGAACGCAGCTCCTATATATGCCGACTACATAAGCGCGCGCACGCGCTTTCGTTTACTTGGCGCGCTATACCCGCAGTATCAAGTACACGGACAAGCAACAGCAGCAACATCTACGTAGCTCATGCATCTTGCGTCCACACCTGCCTGCGGCGCCAGGTATCTCTGTGTGGTGTGTGTGTACAGGCGTGAGAAAACACACACACACTTCACGCGAACCCCTGTAGCAAGTTCCCGCTGGTGCGAACTATTAATTGGCTGTAGGAAGCAGAGCGCCGGGAACCACGATGCCGCGTGCCTTTCTGCGCGGTGGCCACTCGGCTTCTTCGCACGTCCCTTTTGTTTATTTTCGTTCCGTTTTCCTTTTGAACGCCCCTCTGTGTATGCTTCGCCTAGATAAAGATACTCAAGTCGTCATTCCTAAAACGAGTTAACGATGACGGAGCACGGGTGTGGACGAGATCCTTCCCTCCGCCTCACTCTAAAACATTCCCTGCGGCACATGCATGCGCGCAGTATACATTCCCGTCCCGCGCCCAGACTGACGTGCATTAATATAGAAAGATTCTCGGACGAACCGCGAACACGAGAGGAAAAAATCTCGCCCTGTTTTGATGCCATGCGGGTCCTTCCCATTCGGAAGAAGAAACCACGAGACCCTGATCGTGCGTTTCTTCTGCACGCTCGAAATCTTGCAAACACAGGAATTTTAAATCGTGTATAGTTTGATGATAACCTTCGGCGCCACCCTCAAGTTATGGATATCGCCACTTTCCAGCGCTGCTAATCGACTCAGAGTCATTCCCTTCCGAATACCACAAATCCGGATGATCGCTATTCGGTGAGCTTACTGCTCGAAAGAACAAATAAAAACCAAAGTAAATTTTGGTCAGACAGAGAGTATGGTGCATGCAATTAGCAAAGAATACAGACTGTGTTGTTAATGCATCTTTTTCAGGCCTATTCCGCATTCGTCCTGTGAAAGCACGTGTCATTCCGTACGTGTGCACATGAAATCAACGACTACCGATGGCAAGCTCCAACACTATGTTCGAGCTCCCACGTACTCGATATCGCGTGTACGAACCCACGATTCTTAAGCAATGGTCACACGCAGACGAGTTTGGCACATGGAGGCGAACTTCTGCATTGAAAGAAACATAAGCCATGTAAATACTGATACATGCCCGTTATAAGATTGCATTCAGTGGCGTAGCCAGGGGGGTGGCACACGGGGCACGTGCCCCCCCCCCCCCCCCCCCCGAAATTTTTTCACCATGGCATACAGAGCGAAAAATGAACATTTCAAGGAGGTGCCCCTCCCAAAATCAAGGCGGTGACCCCCCCCCCCCGAAAAAAATTTCTGGCTACGCCCCTGATTGCATTTGCATGATTTTCTGCCTCTCAACCTCCCAGCACGAAGTCACAAGTTTGATTCCCAATCACGAAGGTTTCTCTTTAATGCTTTTTTAAACACGGCTGTCTATAATGGGAGAGGTACGCAAAGGGGGGCCAGAGACAATATTGGAAGTTACAGAAGTTTAGCTTAATCATGAGCCGGTAAACGCGCTGTTCTAAATTATACGGGTCGCTTACCAAGCTGATCCACAGCCACGCTGAAAAGCTAACAGTGCTAGCATTCTAGCGCGGCCCTTCACGGCGTATGACAGAAGCCCATATTTCAAAAAAAAAAAAAAAAAAAAAAAAAGAAAACAAAAGAGACACGATTACCTTCGTTGAACGCGAATACAGCATTTCTCCGACGTTCAAGCAGCTACGAGCTGGAGTTCATTTGAAGCCGTGTGTGTAATAGTTGGTCACACATTGCGAAATGCGTCCATGCCGTTCTATCGGTTCCGTCCCCGTTCTTCAGCGCCGTCAGTTAAGTGCTTCCGCAGCTCAAGGTACCCGCTATCTCGACGTCCATTTGACGCATAGTGGTCTGGGAGAAAAAGTTGCAGCCGATAGAAGCCAACGCAGCTATTGATAGTGTACAAACACGAGACGAAAGAAATACCGTATAGAAGATCCATAGTTCGTTGTACAAAAAGCGATGGCAACTTCCGCGGTGGCCCGATGGTTACAGTCATAGGAGTGTGCAGGGTTCCCCTTCAGGGGGGCGAAGGTCCGTCGCAGCGCCCCCCCCTCCCTATTATGTCAATGCAAAGGGCTGACTTTGCGCCCCCCCCCCCCTCTTAGGCGACCAGGGGGCGGCCGCCCTCGTGCGCACGCCTATGGTTACAGTGCTGGCTGCTGATCCGAAACACGCGGCTTTGATCCCGGCAGCGGCGGTCGCATTTCAATGGAGACGGAATGCTAAAGGCCCGCGTACTTTGCGACGTCAGTGCACGTTAAAGAACCCCAGGTGGTCGAAATTTTCCGGTGCCCTCCACTACGGCGTCTCTCATAGCCTGAGTAGCTTCAGGGCGTCAAATCCCACAGACCGAACAACCAACCAGCCGATGGCGGGAAAGCGGGAACACGGTCGCTTTGTAGACGAAGCAGGAAGCCTCGAAAACTGCACAGCAGCGGAAGTCGTTTTCGCGCCGAGCGCGGTGCGGCTGACGCGAGAAGCTTAGATCGTGGTCTCGTTCGCACTTCGCCGGGATGCCAGTAAACCAAAGGGGTGTCGCGCCTTGTGCGTGAGAGCCTGCGGTGCGTACGTATAGAGACACCCTGCTTTCCTTCCTCGTGGCTTCTTGCTGATCTTGCGTACCAGAATGCAGGAGGCTATCTCGAACGAAAGATCTCTCGCGACGCCGAAGAACGCGGCCGATCCCACCCCACCCCGCGCACTTAATTCAGTTCGGTGTCTGGCCCCCGAGGGAAGGGGTGGGTACAGAGTCGCACGGAACGCCTGGAAAGCGCGGTGAATGCAAAAGCGTCTTGGTTTTTTGGGCTAGTTGGTTATATGCTTCAAAATGTGGCATAACGCTAACACACGGATCAGGAAGGAACAACGGGACAAGTATTTTTGTCCCTTTGTTCCTTCCTCGCCGTGTGTGTTAGCGCTATGCCACATTTTTGAAGCAAAAGGGTCCTCGTCATTTTTTTTTTATCCCTGCACCTCACTTCTGGCTTCGTCCTGGCGCGCTATCTGCACGCAAATCTATTGTTCTGTCAGCAGACACGCGTAATGAGATTGAGCTGGAGCACGCGGCAAGAAGGACAAAGTTAAGAGGTGAAGTGTCTTAAGCAATGTACAGACTTTTGAGGATAAGTGAAACGGAAGCTAGATGCTCCGACATCGCTTCGATTTGTTGCTGGAAACACCGTGGCCCATAAACGCACCCTAGAAGACGACTAAGCAAGGCAGAGGTTCGCAGGAACATGGAAGAGAAAAGAACTGAAAGATAAAAAGATTTGGTACGCCTGTTGTGCAAAAAAAAAAAAAAACACGGATAATGGAAGCATACGTGTGTACGTGTTTATGGCTCACATTCACCAAATAAATGTGAATATGAGGAAAACAAGAGGTGACCGTCATTAGACCTTAAAGGAATCTCGTTGGAGCAAATGTTTCGACGAAGAAACTTCTCTTCACAGTGGTAAAGATCAAGTCCTCCAGTCTAAACGGTGGCTTCAGTCAAATCTCTTGGAACATGTTTATGATCAACACTGGCTGAAGAGTAAGATACGAACACAGTGAAGTGAACCAGGAATGTATCAGGTTGAGCTACCTCATGCTTAGCTTATACTCATGAGCAAGTAAGAGGAGCAGAGGTCACGAGGCACTACTGCGTCCACATGCACACACGTAGGCAGTCCTTAGACAGTTATAGTATAGCGTTAGCGTGATAGCGGGAGTTAAGGGAATAGCGTTACCGTGCCGCACACGTTCGTTTCCGGACAGCGCGTTATAGTTTAACGGGATAGCGTTTACGTACCCAAGCTGGCACGGTGGCGTCATCTAGCGGAGGGTGAATGCATTAAAAAGAGTGAAAAGAAAAAGCACTGAGAATTCTCGCCTGTATCCCCGCGCGCAGCAATATTAGTACTTTTATTTAGTAATAATAAAATTAAATAAGTATGAACCACGCACCAAAAGCGCGAATTTTTATGTTGCGGATTTGTTTACATCGATCTTCTAGTTAGGCCTAGGGACTTTCGAAATGGGAAGCGATCACAAAAACTAGGCTAAGTTATCCGTAATACTCGGTCGTCGAAGCTAGCTGAAGGCAAGCGAAGCCATTTTGCACAGTCGTTAGCTACTAAAGAAGTGGATCCGTCCCCACCAAGGCTAAATTCAGTTCGAAGCGGGCGTCCAAAACCGCCGCCATTTTTTACGTACACTACGTAGACCACGAAAACACGGTAACGCTAAATCTGAAAAATAGCGTGCGTGCGGTACACGCTACGGGTCTTTTAGCGCACAGCGCATGCGCACTTCGATCCCGCTATTCCGCTAAGCCCGCTATCCCGCTAAGCCCGCTATCCCGCTAAGCCCGCTATACTATAACTGTCTATTATGCCGAACGCAGTATAGTCGCATAGCTACAAGATCTGAGCCAGGCTTTCTATTCGCAATGCCCACGAACTATAGGTGGCGCGCTGAACGATTCAAGATGGCTCCCGATGGAGGGTCAATCCGTTTGTTAGCATAGAAACACATAGGACGCGCGGACGTACGGCCCGTGCCACTTTCACCGGATGAAGTCATGAGCTGCACTGAAATGGATATGAGACCGAAATGCTTTTTCAAACCATGGAAGCTCGCCACCTAATTATTTGCCGCGGTGTGAAAGGTTATATTTCAGCTCCGTTACCGTGCATAAGCGAGGCTGTGCGAAATCCTGTGCGTACTGCAGAAAAGTTCATGAACTAGAATTGACGTATGACCTGAACGGCACTCCGAGATACTGTGTACCGAGCCTGCCTGACGGATTTGCCGCAGTGGTAGGCCGCTAGCGACTAGCGTCATCGCTGCTGCTGTTTCGAACTCGAGCGCTTTGGCGGCATGCGGCGCTCGATAATATCCACAATAATTGCGCTACGTGCAATGCACAAGAAAAAGTATGTTTTTATTTTGATCTCGCTGAAGTATTCTATACATTAAATACAATCAAAGTGACTTACGAGCGTGAAAAAACATTAGCGCACGAGGGGACGTGAAGTGAAACTCGCTCCTCGTGAGTTAGCCGCTGATCGTTCATCGTCCCTGTCACGCTCCTTCACGCACACACACACGCTTTCACAGCCTTCTCCGTCCAGTGAAAAATCCTCGTCGTCAAGGTGGTTCCTCTTAACATCATTGCTGAAAGCAATCTGAAGAATTTCCTCCGCCGAACGACTTCGATTAGTCCTCGTCACAACGTTATCTGGGCGCGCAGAACTTTCTTGCTCTCACACCGGTCAACAAAAAAATCGCTTGCAGAGTGCTGCCATCTATCAACAACAAGCGGCGCAGCGCTGGCCAATTTGAGATTACTCAGTTATATATCGCTAGCTCGCGCGACTGCCCGACTTCAATGTTATAAATTCATGCACTACAAAAGCACTGACGAATGCTTTATGCAAGTAAAACAAGGTGAGTTTCAACTGAGAAGGTCAGACGACAGCGTTTAACTAACCTACGTCACCTACACAAAACCTCGCGAAGCTGATATTTGTACGATGTGGGTCATCGTTGAACGCGCGAGTTGGCACGTATTTTCACGAAAACTTCGCGTCTCGCAAGAAGAAATCAGATTTATCGTGTCACGGAGGGCCCGGTTTGTTCACTGATGCAGGAAACATGCAAACTCGTAGTGTTTGTTTCCTGCTAACACAGCCGAACAAGTGAGCGACTGCGTAGGGCTACCATGGTGTCGTCTACTGATCATCCATGAGAGGACGCTCCTAAATTCCGCTAGGGGCGCGACAGTCTATGGACATTGCGAATACCGAGTAGCTTTCTGTACACAGGCGAAGTCCGAGGGCAGGCCACCAGGAAATCATCCTCTGTCAAGTGGTTGTGTATGTCGCCTGAGTAACCCCGCTATGACGCCGAGAAAAAATAAAACATTTTGTGTGAAGTTTCCGCGTTACCGCGAGATCTGTACGCGACCCCAACAGTCGTTTAGCGATAATAAAAGAATAAGCGATCGTAAATGTAAGAATAAACAGAGTCGTTGCGAGTGGCGCTTGGTTACGGTGCGACCTCGAATGTCAGCCTTGACTGCGATGTACGACTGTTTGGCCGGATCCGTCACTCATGAGCCGTAAGCGTACACGAGACTGAGGCCATTGTAAAGCCACCGCAGAGTGTATAAGGCCTGATCTCGGGAAAGCGATGGCAGGTGCTCTCACTGCGCAGAAAACGCCTCCGCTGACCTTCATAGTCTCTTCTGGACATGTCCTGGACAACGAAAAACCAGCACAAAGCCACGAGTACTTATATAATGCTGCCAGGGACACTCGAAGCACTCGATTTGGTCCGGACATTTAGGAAACATACTTCGAGAGCGTTCTCCTGCATGTGAGCTTGAATGATTATACCTCGCGATTTGTAAATATCAATAATCCTCACAATCCAACCTTTGACGCTTTAATTCATATGTGGCAAGGGATGATCGTACCCCCACCCGCCCAATAAAGAAAAAAAAAATTAGAAACACGTTGACCTGCCAACTAACCCACTTCCTATAAAAGCACGTCATGGACGATGCCCATAAGGAAGCGCATATTTCGTCCGCAAGAAGCTTTTCATTTTGACGCATAATTTCCGTTATTTTTATTGTTGTTCTTCTTCCCACGGGACCGGGGCTGTAAAATGCGAAGGCGCGTACGAAGGGCCCGCGGGGCGATCGATTATCCCGTTAATGGCCCCAAATTGTTGTTCCTCGCCGGTCGTGGAGATTGCGTCCGCATTTACGTGGAACTACTCCCCAGCAGGCATTTTGTGTCGCTCGGCCGTAACCCGTATGTATATAGGCGGGCGAATCCTCCTCGGGCAGTGTTATACACGTACACCCGAAAAGATAAAGTATACGTATATTTTCCGGCACTTTCCTATATATGGCATATGGCTATAGAATGTATGTACGCCACGTTAAATGCCCGGCTGCCTTCTATAGCTTGCGTACACGTGCCCTATCTGATCCTGGTTCTTCCTTTGTTTCCCCCTCTCCGTTTTATTTTCTGACAGGAGGAGGTGAAATGGGGCGCGCTTGAGTTGCTGCGTTAGAAGCTTATAAATACGCCCCTGCCGTTGCACAGAACGCTCTACAGGCCAGAGGCGGTTAATGAGAACTAGCCAGTGGCTCGTAGCACTCCAACAGTCTTCGAAAAAACATCGGAGCTCAAGCGTGCCGTTCTGTCGTGATGTATGCAACACGCTTCGAGTACTATACATATCGTCGTTCGTGATCATTTCCTGGTGTCGCTTTCGCCACCTCTATTTTGTCTGCTATGCTGCCACAAGAGCGGCTGCTATTGCTGCAAATGCTGTACTATCAGTCCTGCAAGATAATATATATATTTCTGTTCATACTGCCTACCCGTGTACTGCACCTATTAAATGAATTAACTGCTCAGGCTTAGTTGCGAACATACTATAGTACGTAATAGTGATGTCATCAGCGTCACTATACGCTGTTGCATCGTGCTCTGTTTGGTTCATTTAACAACAGCTACCGCAGCTATGACTATATTGCAACAGCAATAATGTGTAGCATAGTGTCAATACCGAAATGCCGAGAGACAAAATAGCTCTTTTGTTAATACGGTGCCACGGAAGCAATCTTCCTTCATGAACCTTGAATAGCCGGCTCTGACAAACGCCTAAACTTGAGGTTAACCGCAAATGGCGGTTGCTTCCCATTATTACTCCTGGTTCTTTCTGCTATGAAATGGTGCTTCCGTATCGCCGAAGCTAACGCTCTTGCTGAACCATACTATTTACCAGTGGCCGCAAAAAACACCCGCCATTAGCGGTATATGCCATTGCGTAAACGTATAGGAGGGGTTGCAAGGGGGGCGGGGCCCCCCCGCGCCAGCGTCAGGAACGGCAGCGCGTACATCTTGGTGGTTTCCGCGTAGGCTCAGCCGCATTCTACCTGCGTCATGCACACTGTCACGCTCACAGCCTCTCGTCCCCGCTCGCCGTTTCGACAAAACCGATGAAGCGCGCCACCAGAGAACATCTGCGCCACCACGGAGCACCAATATGGCGGCGGACGCCGCTAGCGATCCAAGCGGATGACGTCACTTGCAACCCTCCTATACTCTCACAATATGTCCCGAGCGTATCAGGCCAGCCGTTGCACCTCTTTTCGCGGTCCGAAAGACAAGCGTTTGAAAGGCAGCCGTGGACAAAGAGGGCCGCAGCTTGACCACTTCCGTAGTCATGGACTGCAGGGCGGTGTACACAGAAACCGCTAAAGCTCGACCCTATTCTCCGCCTTCCACGTAGCGTATACGCCAACAATACGCTTCTGCACGCATGACACAGTCGAGCCGCTTTAACAGGTGTGCACACGCATAGCCGTGTATAACAGGCAGGATGCCGCAGGTTTGTGTCTATCATTTTCTCTATACTGTCAGAAGAGAACTAGATGGAAGGAGAGTATGCTAAGTCGCAGACGTGTTCCTGGTGTTTGTTGCTTTTGGAAGCAATGGCTCGGGTATGTCGTGCGGACGGACGTATGTATATACAAGGCGCGAGCTCGAGAAGCTTCGAGAAACAATCCCCGTCTCGCAAGCACGGAAGTGCGTGCGCGTTGACGTGGTGAAATCAGGCCGCGCACTTATGCTAATGAGACGTACGAACGCTCTGCCAACGCGAAACGGAGTTCCACGTATACAAGAAATAGCGTCAGCTCCAATTCGGGACAGCTGAAGAGTAGGCAGCGATGTAGCCGTTTCCCGTTTCTCCGTGGGTGTATATATATAGGCCGAATCATTAACTGTAGTAAAACGTGTGCATGTTTTGTATCCGGAACTACTGTAGACAACTGGCAGCAATGCGTTACGCAAAGCGGAAGAGTTAGAAGCTGCATTCTTGTCCACGGGCTCCTGCTCAAGCTCAGATGGTCACTTCACGAAACACTAATAAATAAAGAAATACTGACTTCAAATTTGAGGCTGAACGTTTGACAGTAACTTTTTTTCGCCACACAGTCGCATCGCATATTCGCACATTCCATCGTACATAGCCCCGTTACGTGGCCTAATTCATCTCAACTAAAACCGTCTGAGGCACCACTTTCTAAGCCGCGCTCTTTAAATCGCTGTCTTCCGTTTTTTTGCCATGCGAAAACGCGACGACGGTCAATGCTATCTTCTAAACGAAATCTCGGGCTGAACGTATAGCCTCTTCATCCGCGAGCTGTTCCCCTCTATAGAGCTAATCTCGTTCACGAATCTCGCGCTAACCCCACCATTAATCTCCCTAACTCCTTTCTTTTAGCGCTCTAAATTATATTGCTGTCGGCACGTGGAGTACAGGCACACCCACGTGGCGAGCCCAGCCACGCCGCTTTGCTCCTCGTGGGAACGAGAAAATGTATAATCGACGCAAGGCGAACAACAAAGGCCGATACATCAGTCGTTTTACAAGCGCCGCCGAAGAACGCAGAGGCGCACGGGCGTGAAAGGGTGTCGGAATGAGAGCGAGAGCGAAAGGTGCTAAGCCTAACGTGGCCTACTAAGCCTAACAGGCGCGAAACGCGCCGGCACTAACGGCACGTATACGCATGACGCGCTTGCGGCATGTGGAACGCTCTCCACGCATCGCCGCTCATTCTTCCAACGCGTACCCACGAATCTGCGCGGCGCTCGAGATATACAGCGAGCGGCGCGGATGCGCACTTTTTGCTGCGGAAAAAAAAAAACTGCAGTGTTTCCTACAAAAATAACCAGACGGAACTCTGGCGCCGTGATCGCTCAGTTATCGTAGGGATTGGTCGGTGAGTGGATCTGCTTGCCTTGAAGCTTCGTGGTTGCGGCTTGAAGCGTCGACTTCGTTCATGTGCGGTCAGCGTCAGAAGTTTAGGGACCGCGAAGCGCAACAATAAGCTGAATATTCCCACTGCTTGCGCAGGCAACCTTAAGTTTAGATTTCCGGTCTGTTCTAAAACGCGCATGCAACTTGTATGCTGTCCATCTCGACCAGACGCAGTCAGGAATTGCTGGGAAATTCAGACTTTCCTCAGAAGTCATCATCATCATGATCAACACCACTGCAGAGCAAAGGCCTTTCCCCATGATCCTCCAATGAACCCCCTACATGAATACACCGATGAACCTTTCTCACACATAGTCGTGCCTAAACATTTGACGTTGACTGCACGTATATACTATGTGCTGTACTCCTTGTTAGTGGTCAGACGATAAGGTTGGGGCCTATACGAGCAATCTCTGCAACAAATTGTAGCGTTCATACACGACCAAATACTTCAGTCAACTTTAGAAGAAAAAAGAAGGCAAATCCCACGCAATGTGGGAATCCATCATTACATCGATTCCCACACAGTGTGGGAATCGATGTAATGCGAAGCAGTCATCGAGGAGCTGCACACACAGCACTATTTGGCTTTGAGGCAAATCGTGGCACTATCACACTACAGAACCAAATTTCACTGTATAGTAACTTTTGTAGGTAACGCTATACGGAACAAAACCCTTCCAGGGGGCTCACTGCAAGCTGAGCCACGCCTGTGCGGTAAGCGCCGGTCAGCAAAAACACTCGCACGCCATGCAGGCATCATACGCACTCTACACACGCGCGGAAATCAGGGTTTGCGGTGCCTCTGGCGACTCCATTAGAGCGACTGCGCGCGCAAGTCCAGCGATGCTCCGCAGCGCTATAGTTTATAACGGACGGTCTTCCGGTAATTGTACAGGTGGCTCGGTTAATCGAAGCGCCTCCGGTTGTGTGTCCCACGAGATGTTATAGGACGCAATACGATCGCTGTTCACGCGGACGTGTACGCACTTCCCGACGACTTCCGCGAACGTGTAGTGTAGTCTATATACACTACACACGTATCGCGGCTGCCGAATCTGTGTATGGGCTATTTGCAAAGCGAGAATTACGCCTTAAGACGCGATCCGTATAGGAGACACCGTGTCGTTACCACGTGAATCCGCAGGCCTAAAACGATCGTGGAGGGGTACAGACATACAAGCAGGAGCAGGCCTGTGCTTTCCGATCTAGTTCTCAGAGCCGATTATATGCGCGCGTGCGCGCTGGAATGAACCATTAACGAAAACACTGCAGGAAGTGACGAGGATGTCTGTGCCACCTGAGGCGAGACAACAATGCGTTTGATACGGCACACGCCTGTTGCGGAAACTGCTAGAGGAAATCAGGTCAAGAGAACAAGGCGTATACGCGTGAAGCAAAGACGGCCGTCAAGCACAATCACGCACAGTCTTATACCTACATACGCTGTAGCGTTTCGACGAGGCTGAAATAATCTAGCGCAGTACAGTGCCTCGTCAACTAGCAGATTAATTTCACTTCACATATCGCGCCGCTCAGATGTTAACGATGTTCGGCTGCTCAGTAACATCGTCCGGAACGGGTTTTTTGGCACACGGAAAGACGGTTGTTCACTATTCTCTGAATCGTGAATGTATCGGGGTATTCGCAATGCACGCTTACAACATGGTATGGCATGTAACTGTGACCGCAGTGATATACTGTGTGCAATAACATACATATGCCCTTACAAAAATTTGTACCAACCGTCAAAAGACGCTTTTATTGGGAAAAGTCGATGGAACGTACCGACGGTAAATTGAAAGTCAATAGACCGTCCTATATACCAGCTACCAACAATCCGTCTACTATTGGCCACCGATAACCAATAGAAATTTCCTTAATAACTTTCAATAGACGCTAAAGGAACGTTAAATTGAAGGTTGTTAGATTGTTTTTAAACGTGCTACGTACCAGCATCCAACATTTAGTCGACTATTGGCGTCCGATAACAAATTGAAAGTTCCTTTATAACGTTCAATAGACGCTAAAGAAACATTCAATTGAAAGTTGTTAGATTGTTTTTAAACGTGCTACGTACCAGCATCCAACATTTAGTCGACTATTGGCGTCCGATAACCAATTGAAAGTTCCTTTGCAACGTTCAATAGACGCTAAAGAAACATTAAATTGAAAGTTGTTACACTGTTTTGCAAGCGTCCTACATAGCTGTTACCAATGTTTTGTCAGCGATTGGTCATTGAAGTGTTGTTGAGGCATCTTGCCTAATAAGATTATTATTGCTTTAGGAGAACGGCCGAATGTAAATGCACTTCTGTGCTACATTATATTACAGAAGGGCCTACACCTACACTTGGCCGTACTCTTAAATTGAGAAGGATCTCAAGCAGGCAAGACAGCTTTAATACAGGTTGCTGTAAAGCGCAATACAGCTTTTCATAATGTAGTTCTTAAACACACCACATGCTTGACATCGTGATAGTTCCAGCAGGGAAGTTTCAAGTTTACTGTAAACAGTAAATGATATGTAAAGTCCAAAAATGTTTGCACAAAATATATTTTGAAAGAGTGCCAGGACCTCTGACTACATGTAAACTATATTGACACCTGAAGTTCGTGACTGAAATTCTGATGGAAGTTACCAGAGTTCCTGTCCAATGACAAAAATATGGGAACACAATTTTTGAAGTAAGATGTTTATTTTTCAGCACCATAAGTGATTGAATGTGTAACTATAAGTGTCGTGACATAGCACAGAACCTCCGAAAAGGCACTTCATGCGTAAACTGCCTACAGCGTGCCAAAAACGACAATTAAATGGTAAGGAAAGGTTCATTTGCATAAATAAAAAATTAATTGTAATAAGCCGACTATATATACGAGGGGACATCAAAAAAGTAAATAAACGTTTGTTTCCAGTATAAAACAGCTAAAAGACGGGACTATAAAGGACACAAACCACGGCATCGGGGTTTGTGTCCCGTCCTTTAGCGCTGTTTTATACTGGAAATCATGAACCAACCAGCCCATATGCGTACCCTATTGCAACGTTTGTTATCTCTTGCACTAGGGTTTGTTAACACTGCTAGTATCCAGCGCTGAATTAGTGTTATCTGCAACACTTCTATGGAACATGTCACTCTTATGCCCACTTTAGTTTTTAGAGTGTAACAGGACGTTAAGAATGACAGCCCCATCGTCAACCTGCACTAGGAGAAAATGAGGGCAGTGATTCACTTTTTTTTTTGGAAGCTCCCGATCAGGAAGTCATCTACTGCAAGCACAGTATGGTGGCATTTGTTAATCACAAAGCAAGACCTACGAATGGACAGTGTGGTTCTAACAGGAAGAACTTTTTTATGTGACGTGGAAAGATAGAGCAAGACATCGACGTTTGAGGGTATGGGGATGGAACACAGACGAATCACAATGGACGAAATTTTGGTCCAGCGAATTCCATCTGAGAAAACAGACCAAATTTTTCGAAAGTGTGAGCAGGGTGGTTCTCAAAGGAATAGTCAGCACCGCATAAGGCACAAAGTTTGGACACCTCTCTTGTAAACATTTGACCCGTTATCAAAATGAGGAAGATGGGATTTTTTACAGCAAATAGTTAATGTACATGAAACTTGGGTACATCATCATGAACCAGAAAGTAAGGCTGCGAGCACAGTTTATAACTCATCATCCCCAGAAGTTAAGGAATGTGTATGTCAACCATGAGCTGGTGAGTAATGCTAACAATAATCGGGAACATGTAAGGTGGGGAAGCCATTCATTTCACTCGAAAAGATGAAACTGCGAACAGTGCGAACTATTGTTATGTGCTGCAAAGGAACCTGAAATCAGATTTAAACACAGTGGAAAATTGCGAAAAGGTGTCATCCTGCAGCAAGATAATGCTAGGCCACATTCTGCTAAACGGACGGCTAATACAATAAATGAGTTGGGAATGGAATTGCCAGAACCCCCGCTACGCAGTCCAAACCTGGCTCCCAAGTGATTTTCATATGCTTGGAGCATTGATGGAAAAAGATTCGCTATTGATGCAGAAGTCATAGATGCTGTGCAAAATTGGCTACAGGTGCAACCTAAAAACATTTTTCTCTGATGGAATAAAAAAAAACTTACAAAACGTCGGGCACAGCGTGTTGAAGTGCAGGGAAGTTAGGTAAAAAATAACGTATGTTTCAGTTTTCTATCATTAGAATAAATGTACCTCTTCTCAAAAATTCCGTTACTTTTTGATTCCCCCTCATACATAGTAGGTAACAAATAAACTATTTGGAACCATAAACATTTACATTAGAGACATCAGAAGTTAATAAAGCACATTGACGCTGTTGAGAGTGCACACACAAATGAAAGAGAAAATTAAGAGGAAAGTAAGTGGGTGGTGTTATTTGTAGAAAGTGTGTGCTTTTATAAACATTGTCAAAATGAATGATCATGAACTTGCCCAAGACATATTTACAGCTCACTCTCTCTAACTGTGTATTAACTTGCACATCACAAAATCAGAAAATTTTACAAGGTAAGGTAAAATTGGTGTTAGATTAAGTTAATGTGACCAGTAAAACACTTGCACATTACAAAATCACAGCTCTTCACTGTTGGTTGCACAGTCCATCTTCAGCTGCTCAGGCGACACTGGTTCCTTCGACAGAAGTGGGGCCAGGGTGTTCCTTCTCTACCGTACATTCGTAACCGGAAGCCTAAAATAAAGACAGGAGTAATCACCAAAAGTTTCTCAAGACAGAGCAAAACGTACAATATGCTCCCGTCATACTGGAGTTTTCTAAGTTCTGTGTGGGTATAAATGCAGTGCATGGCCAGCATATTCAGTGGCACCTGACTCCATGCAGTGAGAAATGCAAAAAAAGCCATGCTGCAGAATAAATGCAAAAGCGTGTTGTGGCAGAACTTTTCATAACTTTGATGTCAAAGATCTGAACCTTACTTTACCCTTTTAGCTCGCTCATGCACCAATGTGAAGGTACAGCTCTGAGGCAAAGACGCTCACTGTTAGCTGCATGTGTCGACCACGCGCGTAATTGAAAGTTAAATGCTGTGTGTGAGCAATGTTGTTTTATTTTTATTTATTTATTTATTGACGAAATAAAAAATACAAGAACATAGACATATATCTGCACATTTGAAGGCCCTGAAGTAAAAACTGTTGGGGGGGACCTCCTAACAAGAAATAAATGGGGGGTTACAACATTCTCGGCAAACAGTGAGTCATATATTTTATGCAACTTGTAGTGCGTCAGTAACAAAAGAGAAGACTAATCATGAATTTTAAAAAATTGTTATGATAATCACAAATGATAAAATGAGTGATTTACAAAGTCAGATGGAAGAAATTACTAAGATAATGGCTGTTATAGGTAAATTCTGTTCTTGCAGATGGCCAAACGTATGCATGAGTGCATCCACACAGGCACATTTGTATTTCTGTAGTTATACTATGATACTCAGTCTTCAATAGGTTTCTTTGTAGCGTGCATACACGACAGTACAAAATGAAGGCACATATAGACACACTGTGTTTCTATGTGTGCCTTCATTTTGTCCTGTCGTGTACATGCACTACAAAGAAACCTATTGAAGACGTGCTAACAAGCCCACATCACATCCCTTGGGAGATTCACTCAATGTGATTTTTTAAAAGAGGAAATTTAATGCAATATGCACCTTACAAATATTTTATTCGTTGCATAAAAGCACAATATCAATGCACACACATGACAGTATGCACTTTCATCATGGATCCATTGCAGGTAACATGCAAAATTAAATTATGTGTTTCCTTGTGAGTACAACTAATGCAGCTTCCTTCAGGCTGCTCACATTTGGCATGCTTATATATTGTCAGAAATTGGGTTCACTAAATGACTACTGTGTGCTGCTAAATTGTGGTCATTAGTTTCAATGGTTCTGGTTGGCTTTTAAAAGGCGATACAGTAAATTAATTCGAACTCAGTTAATTCGAACTGACGCTCTGGTCCCGGCGCAACCTGTGTACACAATTTCAATGAGCGAAAACTCCCGATAATTAGAATGCGTCGGTATTCACATCTGTTAATTCGAACTTGGAGCCCCTTGTTTTCATAGCTCCTCCAGAGGTCGATACAGAGTGATAGCAGTCAGGGCTGCCAGGTCGAAAAGGCAAAAAATAGCCAGAAAATTGGAAAAACTAGCCAAACAGTAGCCAACTTGAGCCAAGGGCACTAAAAGTAGCCACGCATATGTGAAAACCACTTACACATTTTTATTTCAATGACTAAATGCAAAAAAGCCTTTCAGCGAAAATGTAAATATGTGCAACATGAACACTTCACAATCATAATTCCTGAGATTCCAGCATAAGTTCTTGACTTAAGCAATCATTTCATGCATGATCACGCATTGTTTACACTGTCCAGGGATGGACTCTTCGCGCATCTTACATGACTTTTTTTTAAATGACTGGAAGTTGCGACAATAAAAAAGTCTATGGTATGATGAGTGCGCTCAAAATCGCAGTTGCTTGCCTTGAAGCACAAGTTGTTGCTGCTTTTGCATTAGTTTATTCTGTGATGACGAATCCAGAATTGCAGTCCCTACCTAAGCCTAAGAAATGATAAAAGTAGTTCGGCGGATATCTTACAAGAATTTATTCAGCACGTAGGCGTGCGCAGGGCGCACGCCTACGTGCTGAAGACTGTTTGACTGGCAGTTTATAAACCTATAGTTGTTTTGTATTTATGCTGTGGTCGCCACCAGCGACTGCTAGCTTAGAGCACTGCGCCATCCTTTTCAATAAAGTTTATTATCTGCATAATCAATGTGCAAATTGAATTTTTAGAACTGGAAGCCCGCTTTGAGTGCCATGTTTGGTAACATATAATGAAACACCAGCGGCTTCGACGTCAACAGATATTGATGATATTGCTTCAGTCAAGGGGGAAAAGAAAATACCCAGAAAGGAGCCAATAGCCAAGACAGTTTTTTTTGCCGCCACCGGCATAAAAAAAATAGCCAAATAGGCGCAAAGTAGCCAAACCTGGCAACCCTTATCATAGTGTGTAGCAAAACCAAACCAAGTTTTCTAGAGATGCAAAACAACAAACAGGAGCATTTCTTAGCAGACCAAAATTCGGATGCTGAGCTGGGTCTCGGGCAAGCTACAAATGATGCACATGGCGTCGCAATGGAAGAAACGCAAAAATGCAGATTACTCAATACTTTTAACTATGATTGCATGTAAATAAACATCTTTTAAAGCATAAATAGCATCATGTTTTTCAACATTAAGGATCACTGCTCATATGAAGGCATGATGGTGCTTGTTTCTGGCGTTCTGACTGCCCATTTAATTCTGTTCACTGTTAGAGCTATATGAACTTAATTTACGAAATAAGCTGCCACAAACGTGTAGTAGCGCCTAGTTTGCGATATCGTGTCCAGAGGTGGCTTGTTTGGGTTCTGTCCGCGCAGCGTGGCAAAATGTCCGTTCATTTTAGCACTTGCACGCTAATTAGAACAATTTGATAGTCCCCTTCGAGTTCAAATTAACAAGGTCTTATTGCATTCCACACCAAACAGCACAGGCTTCAAATGGCCATATGGGTAAAGAGGTGGAAATGCTAAGGCTTACAAAACATCAATATTGAACCACACGTCATCACAATAAAGCATGCAAGCTTCTGCGACAATCTCCGGCAACCAAAATCTCGGAAGCTATTGACAGCTTCATAACGTAGGGTTTACGAACTAGACATAAAGGCAGCATAAACACATTGCACTTAATCTGCTTCAATATTAAACGACATGGCCACAACGTTATTGGCCTCTGTACGTCAATAACAAAGGAACTTGAAAGTGATGTGACAATAACATTTAACACGACGTCACAAACCTTGCATCCTACCGTGCGGTGCACCAACATGGTGATTTCAATGCAAGCCATCTATACACAATAATCACTTGGTGAATCTGATTTTTGAAGTTATATATTTGTTCCAATGCCAACAGCTTCTAAAAAGGCACTTTAGATTTGTTGTGTTCTCAGATAAATACATCGTCCAAATTTTACCTTTCAGCCGCAACACATGCATGACTTATGCATGCATACCCGCGAAGTATGTATAATTTTGTAGTGAGTTTTGAGCAATAACTAATGTAATCATATCCTGCACATACCACAGATACCTTGAACATCTGTATCACAGGCCTAAAGAATGTACTATGCAAGATAAACCGTTAGGCTTGTAATTTATTCGAAAAGGTCATTGGAGTTTTGTGTTCAAACTGTGTTTTATAATGTTCGTACATGTAAAGGTATTTAGCGAAGTTTTAACGCTCAAGTGCGGCAAGGCGCATACAATTCTTAAATACCAGAACAAAATAATGAAAGGTGAACATGGTGGCAACAAGCAGTATCAAATAAATTGTGCTCGAACGCGTGAACTAATGCTCAACCTAGCGCTTGCACACTTAAGGTGCGGCTATTCGGCCACACACAGACAAAATGTATTGACCTAGGCGTAATTGCACGCTTCGCGAGCCGTACCTACAGCACGCTGTGTCAAGATCACGCTCACGTATCAACCGGAATGTCACGGTAGTTTAATGATACATGCCTGCGCGGATGCAAACACAAGCACACATTTGGTCACACAGGAAACAAATGACTCTGATAGTAGTCGCACACATTGCTCACATAACGATCCTGTAGCTGTTTTCTTTAGCGCCGAAAACAAACAAGGACGGGAAAAGAACGACACGGACAACGCGTCATTCTTTTCCGTCCTTGTTAGTTTTGTGCGCTAAAAAAGTCGACATGAATTACCAGCATGCCCAAGAGTACGCGCCTTGGACACGGTCGAAGCTTACATTTAACAGGCGCCGTCCCCGCCCGACAGGTATTAAAAAAAATAGTGATCCATCGCGAGCAGGGCATCACCACAACTCTGTTCAAATCCCCCCCGCCGAATCACAGCCGCGCACTGCTTTCCGCGCCAAACAACCAAACAAACAATCAAACAAAAAGCTCGCCCGCGCTATCATCACACAACTTTGCCTTGATTCTGATGAAATGATACACACAAACAGGCTCGCTGCCTTAACAAAACCTCACTTATCGCCAAGTAGTTCGAAAAAACTGTTCAAAGCGTTATCGCGCTCACGATGTTAACAAAGAGCTGACAGCAACAACGTCCACGTACCTTTCGTTTGGCGAGCTCTCCAAGGTACGAAGCAGCCGGGCCTCTCTTGAGTATAATGCATCTTCGTAATATGCAGCGCCGGCAGAGCACAAAACACGAGCACAGAGCGCAAGCACACTTCAAACAACAGAAAAATCGACTTCAAACACGGCCCTCGTGGTTGCAACGAGCTGCCAACAAGCAAAAAAATTCCGGCATTCCGGTCCCGCAGATTCAACCGATCCGCATTCGCGCACCTTCATTTTTAATCATAACTAAAAATAGTAGTTTGTGCTTATAAATAGTAATAAAAATCTTTGACTAAATACGACGTACCTGAGTAAGTGATATGCACAATATCTTGACTTAAAAAAAAAAAACTGAAGTGTAGCGCGGGAAATTTGAAACGTCTGCAAGCGCGCGAAATTTGAAACGGTTGCTTGTTTTAACATCTGCACATTGGTTGAATGGTTAATTAGGCTGGATGAGCAGATGTTTCAACAGTACAGGGGATTGCACTTTTGTCTTTGTTTTGTGATACATAAATTATACTTGTGGGACTTTGCAGTTTTCTTATTTCTTCCCCCTCCAACATGTTTCTAAGCGTGTGTGTTCTTTGGCGATCACTTGTGTTTGTCAGAATAGTGGTACAGCCGGGAGAGCGGTTAGTTTCGCTGACAAAAGAATGTCTTTAAATAGATTGCTTCATTGCATGACTCATTTTACAGCAATGCATGCAGAGAGTGGATCAAAATTCTTTAATTTTAGCTAATGGCACTTCACAGAACAAATTTTGACCGTTGGCCGTGGACTTGTGTGGCATCAGAAATAACCATTAGGTTAACCTGTGAACGTACCTTAACTCTTCGCGAGTAGCTGTTTCTCTGAAGGATTTGCAATTGTATTTTTAACCTCTAGAAAAACAGTTTGTTAAAAATGGTTGTTGTAATTAAATACAAATCACAGGAAGAATGTACAATAGGTCACAACTAATAACGATACTGCTATTTTTTTCGGCAAATATAATTTTAGCCTTCTTTAGGGAAAGCTTCGCTAAAGGGGACATGACACCCAATTTTCGATCGTAATCTGTGTTAAGTGGGCTAATCCTTCTGCATTCACAAATAAGGTGGCCAAATTACAGCGCGTTTGGTAGAGCCCTGAATTTATAACCGAATATTTTTATCAACACGCGAGCGACTTGGCAGTCGGACAACACAGGCGCACTCGCGAGCCGTGATGCAAACAGCAGCTACCTGTGCGAGCGTCTGCATTCCGGCGAACGATATTGTTCCGCGGTGCATCAGCTGCACGTGAAATCGACACATTTTAGCTTTCTTCAGTTCGACACTGAAAGTGAATGATTTGCAGCGGCTGAAACTTTCGTAGAAGATGACGACTCCGCTTCTTGCTGTGCGTGACGTCACACGCGCCAAGGCGAAATGGCGGTCGCCGTCGGTGGGCGGGGTTTAAAGCCGACGACTGCTAGGGCTTGTTTTGGTCTGAAATATTCTTTTACGGCCCACTTTTCATATCTGTACAGGCATAATAGACCTTCTACTTCCAGTTTTCACTGTAAACCACAAATTGTTGGGTGACCGCATGTCATGGCCCCTTTAAACAAAAGTAGGCAAACATTATTTTAACTTTCTTTAGAGGAAGTTTCTTTAAACGAAAGCAAGAAAACGTTCTTTTAACTTTCTTTAGGGAAAGTTTCTTTAAACGAAAGCAAGAAAACTTTCTTTTAACTTTCTTTAGGGAAAGTTCCTTTAAACAAAGCATGAAAACTTTCTTTTAACTTTCTTTAGGGAAAGTTCCTTTAAACGAAAGTAAAAAAACTTTCTTTTAACAGTATGTTAATAGAACGTCAAAGTCCATAGCCCGTCATTAAAGTTGGTAGATCGTTGGTTGGACGTTTAAAAACGGTCAATATCCATTTTCGTAAGGGTGTCATGGTTCGGTCACGGCACTGCTTGACACCGGGTACGACAGTACGGCATGGCACGACGCTATTGTGTAGTCCAGCTGCGCTGCCGTGTGCTGCAAATGTGGCAGATGTTGCGACGTGTTCTGTGGCGACGTATACGTTCTTACGCGCAGAGCGGTACGGTATGCATTGCAAATGACATCACGTGGGGTTCGGTGGCGTGCTGCTCTGTGATCGATCTTCTTTGTATAACGTTATAACGTATAAGGTGTCGCTTATAGGGCTATGCTGCGGCATCCATATACCGTATTTACTCGATTGTACGCGACCACGATTGTAACATAGGGGGTGACTTTTAATTGAATTCAGGAAGAAAAAGATAGAATTTCGCAATTCAATTGTAATGTGAGGGTCGACTTTAGATAGCAAAAATATGGTAAAAAATCTCGCCTTACATTCGAGTAAATACGGTATATGGTGCGGTAACATATGACATTTGTTCCGCGTAAGTCCACGGGAGCCAGTTGTTTTCTCGAAGCCGCGTTTCGAAAAACAACAGCACGCTGTGACTTTAGCGCCCTCCTCCCTTCTCTCTTGCTCTCTCTTCATCAATACAATCAATGACATGAGGTGGCATCCCATCCTGTCATGTTTATATCGATCGAATCGCCGATCGAATCGTCCCGCAGCAGTACTGTACATACGGTGCCGCGTCGGTATAATGCACTGCGCGCATGGAACATGTATAGAGTGACGCACATTTCCGCGGAAACCGGCATGGCGTGACCGCGGTCGCACCGGTACACCGTCGTGACGTCGAAGTCGCGGATAGGTCGCGTGCGCACGCTCGGTCGTGTCACGCAAGAGGCGCTCCGTTGCCCCCTGGCAACTCAACCAACCCTAGAACCGTCGACCGGCACATGTCACCTGTTGTCGTCGGCATCGATTAACGGGGATACGTATACACAGGCACGCGCTAATGGGTGATACGGCCAAGGGCACGTCCTCCGCGCACTGTGCACGCCGCCACGAAGGGCGCGCGTGTTTGTGTTATTCGGGAAAGACACGGGCGAGAAAAGAAACGGGAGAAGAAAGAAAAAATGGTCGGGCACTCCGTCGTTCGGAGTGCTTTTGAATGAAGATGATGATGTCGTCATTACAGCAGATAGCCAAGCTTATTCCGTGTTAATCAACACTAATAAACATTTTCTTAGCCAAGACAAGACGTTTATAGCCAGCCAATATTCAGCAACACCGTAGTCCCCATCATTAACCAACATTAGACTGCTCTGACCAGTACTGGTTGAGTGCAAGCGAATACGGTATAGGTGACGTGAAGTTACTGCAGTGCCTTTTGTATCTACCAATGCATGTTTATTTATTTTTTTTCTTTATCGGAAATCTTACATTATCATATATCCCGGGAAAGAATGCTCATGGAAACAGGGGCGTAGGGAGAAATTTTTTTTCGGGGGGGGGGGGGGGTGCCACGCCCTGGCTACGCCACAGCATGGAAAAAACTGAAATGTCGACCTGAAACACACTGTTTTCGAAACTTCGCTTGATAACTGGAAGACAACGACAAGCGCAGGCACGACTGTTCAGTGAACGGTACGCAGTTCAAAATATCTACCGGTGTTGTGCTGTGCATAACCGTGACACAAACAGCGTCACTGCAGCGCGTACCCTCCATACTGTCATACCATGCGACTGCACTGTGACACTTTCCGTAACACTTGCGATAACGTACGTCAAGCTTGTATACGACAAAGGCTCCACAAAACGTTAGAGCTAAAGTCGACCCGAATCACTCTTCGCGCACGGCCTGAAGTGAAGGTTGTATCGCACTAAACAAAACAGACGCCAGAACAAGGACACCTGTGTCGTACTGGGCGTGCCGAGCCAGTGGTGGTGCGGATAACTACGGCCTCAAACAAGCAAAGAACAAAGAACAACGAAGCAGCGTAGAGCAGCTGCGCGTGTGTGCCGCCTCAGTCAGCCGTGTGAGTCATACAGCGTCTATCAGCTGCACGAAGCCGCCAACTGCTGCGCGTCACACCTTGCGGCGCACCACGCTCTAGCTTTCGTCGATTTTAAGGTTTCTCCGTCTCCAACTACGCGAGCGGTAATGTTCAGTGCAAGTACAGGTAATCCCATTCTCGCCTTACAATGACGGTATAAGGTCTGTATTCACGCTCGCGCTGAGACGATTAAGACGATGCGATGGAAATATGGCGCTGGCGTATGTATAACGGGACTCGGAAAAGCGAACGACAGCGGCTCGTGATCGAGCGCTGCTTTCACGTCTCGCCAGCCGTCAGCGCGCGGTAATAGGTTTTGCTGTCGCGCGGCTCAGGGTCACGCGGGAAATTTACGACGATAGCCAGAGAGCTGTAAAAGCTGACTCGCTTATTGCAATGTAATAGTTAACTGGTTCGCTTGTACGTAGAAACCGCGGAGGCTGTTAGGTCCGCTTGCGTTATGAACGCGTTTGAGCTATGGACCGAACGTGGAGGTTCGCGGTAATGACATAGTCGTCAACCATCGCATTGGCTTGGCTTGGTATAGGGCTCTCTTGTAAACTCCATTACATTATTTTTTGTTCCGTTTTCGCAGTGACGTCGGCTACTCGCAGCTGAAAGCAAGCGTCGTCCTGACTGCGCGTCCTGCTTATAATGATGACCAGCGGGCAAGGAAGCGTCACCGCTTCGCGCCACGCCAAGCAGGCCATGCAGTGCTGTACAAAAGGCCGATTGCGCCGCACACACTTGCACAACTGTTCACATGGCCCACTCAATCGTCCCGAGCGATGTCAGCGCGAACTGATTCCCGGAATACAAAGCACGTACAGGAAGGTATAGCGTATATACCAGTAGCGTAGCCAGAAATGTTTTTCGGGGGAGGGGGGGGTTCAACCATACTTTATGTATGTTCGTGCGTGCGTTTGTATGTGTGCGTGCATATTTACGCAAGCAAAACTGAAAAATTTCGGGGGGGGGGGGGGGTTTGAACCCCCGCAACCCCCCCCCCCCCCCCCCTTGGCTACGCCACTGGTATATACACTGCACAAGGTCGACTTGTGCGACATCTCCGACGTTCTGTGCACTTCGGTGCTACCCGGAGCAGCGACTCCGCAGACTTGGACACTGACCAGCATATCGCACGGCATATATTTTCTCACGAGTTGATTCCTTCGGCATATCCACGAGCAACGACCACAAAACGCCAAAGCTGAAGACCGAAAGCGCAATGCTCAATCAAAACAACAGCGACGCAACGGAAATTCCACGACTCCGCTGGTCACTATAATAAAGCAAACCGGGCGTTCGTCGTGCACGTTCCACTTCGACGCCCCCCTACGGCTGTTTCTAACCACCCCCAGCTGTTTCTCGCCCTCCTTTGTCCAGAGCACAAGGCGCCCCCCCCGGATGACTCGCTATGAAAACGAAGAAAGGCGTCCGGCGGCGAACGCATAACCACAGCGCACGCGGCGGCCAGCAATCTACGGAGCCCTGCATTCAGCAGCGTGCGCAAGCACAGTAGGAGGCACAGCCACCGCCAAGCAGCAGCAGCAGCAGCAGCAGCAGTAGCAGCACGCCTGCCCTGTTCTTCTACACACCGCCGGCGGCGCATACGCTACGCGCACAATGCACCCACCAGGCGCACGCAAAACACGCACGAGCGAACGCGCCGGCCCGCCATGCCCGCTGCATGAGAGATAACCGTTGCCGTATCGCAACAGCTTCATTGAGAACGCGGTCGACCGTGAGAATGACGCGGCTGGCGGACGTCATCGCAACTATGCCCGCAAACACAGAAGCTCCCATGGGACTGTGTGTGTGTGCGTACGGGAAGTGCTGCAGCGCAATGCTTATGTACTCCTGGACGCGAGCTGGATGCGTATATTGACCGAACACGGTATCGACATACAGTGTCCACGACCAAAGTTTCATCGACAAAGACACTGAAGAGATGAGCTATACGTCCCGCAAGAACGCTATATGGCTGGGCGCATGTATTGCATCGCCGTCGTACACACGACCACCGTGCATGTGGATACCCCTACACGATGCTGTTTATAAGCGCGGCTCGATGCACCCATGCGAGACAATCGATGGCCTGCGGACACACGAGCGCTGCTGCGGGCGAGCGTCCAGAACCATGCGCGCTCTTATGCACTCCGTTATGTGCGGTGCGTGGCTCGGTGGGGTTGTATACATGTCGCTTCCGCGAGACTCTATTGTGATCGTGCTTCTAAAAATAAAAGACACGACCGGCCGGTCGTGCGCTGGACAGGGGGACAAGAAGACACCGCGCGTACGCATGCACTGCGAACGACGGTCGTTGCACGCGGCGCCATGCGGTTTCGTAGCGCTGTACACCATCTTGAAAACCATAGTTAATACGCGGCCGCGGAACATACCAATGTTCTGAGTGTCATTTCAAGAACTGCTTACGTCCCACCTTCATCCCCGGCAAGCCGGGAACCAAACGCAGTGCGTTGTCAGCAGCGCGTCGTCACGTCATTTTAATTTTAGCATCCATTGCGAATATTATGTTCTTTCGGACTTTTGGCCAATTTGGAGGGGTGGGGGAGCGCTGTTGCAAAAGTTCGCTCGTACGCTTATAGGATGCCTACATGTGACTGCGCAAGGCGCACCGCGAGAGCGCAGCGTCTGTTGGGGCGGCCTTGCAACGCGTGGCAGGCAGCTTCGAGAACTCGATCAAGGACCACGTTTTATTCACGGGAACTCGGCGGGCAGTCGGATGTATCGCGTGAGCTACTTGTATACATCATAATTCGCCTGCAGGGCGTTCGGGCGTGCCTCGCATCTGCATATGTACTACGCTCGCGAGAGGCAGGCCACAAACGTATACAGCGACGACGCTGGCATGACTCACCGAAATAATTGCACACACTGCGAGTGGAAACAAAACAAAACAAACAAAACAGGCGAGTCAATATGCCGCCCTTTTGTTTCTTGTATGTTTACTATTGTGCTCAAGCAAACGAGCCTATCGTACAGGCGTATCGCACGGAAAAATATGGCACGCGTACACTTGTGCGGCCTCTGTTGCGGAGAGCGGACCCTTCAAAACTTAATAGATAGTATTAGTGCCGGGGACCCCCAGCCTCCCGCGTACGCAGGCTCTTGCGTTCCTTTGTATTCTCGGTGGGTGCAGCTTGGAGTACAAAGGAACGCAAGAGCGTGCGTACGCGGGAGGCTGGGGGTACCCGGCACTAAAACTCTCTAATAGAGAGCTTTAGAATAGCGTACGCAAAGCTTTGCGTTTGCGTTGCGCATGCGTCGTAGGCTAACCTCTTGCGGGCTCCCTCTAAGTGACGAACGCTAACGCTACGCCCGCAAGCATTGCGTACGGTGCTCGAAAACTCTATATTGAGGAAACTTTTGACACAGCTTGCGTGGCGCTGCGAAACGAAAAAACAATGCGTTGCTTCCAGCGCGCGCGCACTCTTTGTAGACAGCAAGGAACGCATCTTATTGTCAGAAACACGAACCTTAGCGGTGACACCTTATCTTTAGTCTTCTATTTTTTACGATATTGAAAAGCTTTCTGACTGTGAGGAAAGTGCCACCACGAAGCAGGGGTGATCTATCTGTTTTTACGTTTGCATCTATTGCCAGTTTCTCTTTCCCTCTGCGTACGTGCGAGTGACTGCGTGGATGTGTCAGTGTTTACATAAGTCGACGTACTCATAATACACCGTTCCTGAGGTCAAATAAACAACGAAAACAACAATAACGGCAACCACAACACACTAGAGCTTAGACGTGTATATTACGAGATATGTTCTGGAGATGTTCTGTCCAAATTGCACAACTGAGAAAGCCGGCTCCGCTGTGTCGCTAATCAGAGGATGATCATGGTTTGGCATAAATGGAACATGTTTACTACACTATGATCAATCTGCAATTAAAACTGCATGGTATCTCCTGAACCTCCCTTATTATGTCTTTTTTTTTTTTAACCCTACTTGCATGGGGTCATCTATAGTTCTTCCATAGCTGTTACTATAGAGAGGGCGCACATCCCCTCGACCAATGTTCGGCACGGAAACGGCTCCGCTTCCCGTGACGTAAACATCACCGGACCGCAATCTTCGTGCCCCGGAGCTCGGCGCAAAGTCATATTCCGCGGCGATCCCTCAAAGCCGTAATAGTTAACCCCCCATCCATCGCCACTCTCGTTGCGTAAACAATCAGTGCCGCCACTTCGTGTGTCCACCGCATGCATGTAGCTGTTCGCGTCTGCCGCGCATATGTGCGAGGCGTCGACGGAGGCCTTCCGCCATCAACGCCGACGCCGTCACTACGGAGTCCGAATCCCGCGAGAACACCTCGCTGAATTACGTATCACAGCTGCGAAGCTTGACGACTCTCCGGCATTCCGATTGCGACACGGTGTTTTTGTTTATTGAAGCCCACCAACCCCGAAGTCTGTGTATATACTTTCGTCTCCTCGAATTGCATCAGGCGTCGCGTCGAGGGCCTTGCCTGACAACACTCGCGTAAATAAAACAAAGAACGTAACATTAAGGCGGCGCGATCGCTTTCGGCTCACGAGGACTCGCTTTATGGCGGTCACAAAGCAGTTAAATGCTTTGGAACGATTTATTGTTTCCTTTAAAGAAACGCACATACTAAGCTTTATTACGACACGCAAACCTTGTCAAGCATCCACGAACGTGCGGGCCAAAATGTATGCTCAAAACAACGACCCGGAAGCCATAACCACGCGCATAGCAACATTTCGTCACACATAAGGAGGTCGCCGTTAAGACCACGTACCAACACGAGGAATTCTTTTATCGGCTTTATTCCCACAATAAATCTTACCTCACCGGACACCATAGCAGGGAAAGATTGCAGGTTCCCATATCAATAATTACACTAATTGGAAGATATACCCTCTCCCTCCCTTCTCCTACTTCAATACGTGCATCGTTGCACGCAACCGAAGATGCGAAAAAACAACGATTAAACGCATCTCGAGTAGTTGTTTGCGAGTGTGTACATGAGATTCGCGTGATAAACAAAAACATCTTCGCTCCTGCTCTCCCCTCGCCCTCGTCATCTTCATCCTCCTCTTTCTCTACTCTCGGTTTAATAAACACTAATTTCCTTCGCTCGCAATGACCCACTCTGTACTGCACGTATACGCACAGCGGAAGCGCTGGCGTCGTTATAGCGGTCAGCATGTGCAGGTGCGCGTACGTCCTTGCCCTATAGCAGGTGCCGAGAGGAGCTAAATGAGACCAAAACGATCGGGAAATGACAGACCGTGCCGGGGCGGACCCGCGACGCTTCCGAAGGGCCCGCAGGATATATATCGCCCCTAGAGGAGGGATATGATAGAGAAAGAGAGGACAAGGTCGTTGCGTGGCGCCGAAGAACGCTGTAGCGGCCGCGCGCCGCGACCTTTTCAATACGAGCGCCGATGCTCGCTCAAGTATATAGCACTGCTTAAGCGCACGGCCGCTTATACGCTCGTAATACGTATATGATTGCCTTACGCTCGTCGTCGAGTGCGCATATATACGGCGGCTATATTGCTGGCACTAGTGGGGATTACCGCAAAGTGCGTTCCCGATCACCATCATCTCACCCCGAACCACGTTAGATTCACCCCGACCTACTTACTCACCATTGTGCGGACTCGTTAGGCTTTTGGAGTTGTGCAGTTCCATCAACTATACAGCGAAGTTCGCGCGATATAACTGCGGAAGTGATTATAGAAGTTATATAGCGTTTCAGTGAATTTTTTTTTTTTCGCGGGCATTCAAAATACTCTTTGTTGATACACAGAGACACGTTTACACGGATGATTTTTCTGTGGCTTTTCACAGATTGGTGAAGCGTATCAGTAGGAATAATAACATTTGGTAGACAGTCTCAACCACTGGGTTGGTATGGAATGAATGCAATTTTGCTCTTGCAACAGTAGACAGCCAACACTAATAAACATTAGCTATCACGCTGGTCAACATCAGACGAAGGATAGACAAAATATCAGCCAGTGCAGGCAGCACGTGAGTAAATACGGTGGTTGAACTCGGTCAGAAATTACCATTATCGGACGTCATCGCACCCTTCACAGAAAGTGGAGGAAGCCCAGCTATTGTCTTCAAAGGAGGCAGAATCGGCCGCGGCTTTCGTGCGGCCAAACGGAACGTCCCCCGCACAATTCGCGAGACGTACCACGTACGTACTCGCGCATACGCCTTAGGACTTCATCGCCAGGCACGCCCCTCGCAGATGGCCCATGCGGATAAAGAGAGAAAGATCGAGGCGGCATGGTATACATGAGAAGGACTATTTATACCGCGATATGGCCAATGACCCAGGGACGAGTGCCATCATCCTGTGACGGGTGTAGGAACTACGCCCCTGATGCCAGACGCGCGAGCTTGCGGCTGGAAGATGCAGCAGACGGCCTTTTCCAGGATGCTGTAGTACGGTGTACGTCGAAATCCCTTCGTGACCATTCGCTTAGGGTAGCGGCAGAGTACGAGGGTGTTTGTCAGGAGAGAATGTGGAAGCGCGTTGCGCCTTACACAATGTGCTTTTTTTGCAGACCTTGACGTATACGTGGAGAGAAGTTTCGAACGATAGAATCCATGTTGCAGTGAGAACACAGAGGAGAAGCGACGGTATATTTCTCTCGTTATATTCGGTGTAAGCGTGGACCAATCAACGAATACGAAGGAATATATTAAAGGTCTTAGACGCCTCATCAAATACGATAATTGACAGCCGGCGTCGGCGTCAACACAATTTATTTAAAAAATCGTCATCACGGACGGGGCGAGAATGGCGTAGAAATCTTGCAATGCCTCCGATCTTCGAGGCACTGCAAAACCACGTTACATTCACAAAGCTTCGAAAGGTACAGAAAGATGAATACATCGAATGAGAAAAAAGAAACCAAGAAGATGGCTTTCGCATTCGACTCGTCTTAGGGAATGCACAAGCTGTGAGTTTTTATTCATAAAGTTTACAAAGACGTATAACGTGGCAGAATACAAATAGCTATAGCTTGAATCCGCGTAGTATTCTAGCAAAGTGAGAAGGAACTCGTACAGGCATGAAAAGGCGCCCGTTCACGTGTGTAGTGGCCATGTATCCAGCATGCGCTATTAGGACATCGACATTGTACTTCTACGATGTACAATGTCCAATGTCCTAAGACTAGAAGTACAATGTCTAATAGCTTGCGCTATTAGAACATCGTACTTCAAGTCTTCTCCTTTCAAACGTATCCTTTCTTTATTGACGTGGATCCCTGCAATGCTACGGAAAATCTCCAGGCGCTTGTTCATTGTATTAAGACGCGATTGCTCCCACAATTGAAAGTTGTTTTCTCGTCAGCGCGATGCGATACTCAAACACAGAAAGGTCTGTAACAGGACAGCAGTGGTTATCGCCAACAAATACATACGTGACGTTTCGTGGGGAAAACGGGTAGTTGAAACTCATTGGGACAGCCTGAATCTAATGTACCCACTTTCCTATTCTGCGCAATTATTAAGGAACAGATATTAACCGCCACAGCTTAGTCGAGAGCGACCAGTGTTAAGAGAGAACGCGAAAAGACCTGCATTATAAATGTCTCGTCTGTATTCGGACGGACACAAAGCACGCGGGAACGAGGTAAGGTTGGACATAAATCACGCTTTTCCATGTATGCCGCATGCCGCGCTCTATATGCGCTCAATATTCTGGTCGCGAATTCGCAAATGCGGACGGCTGCAAATGGAATAACGCCACCTCGTCAGATTAAAGTACTGGCTCGCATACAAAAGCCTTGTCCCATACAGGAATCAACGAAGGCGTCGGCCGCGAAGGACAGCATGCACCGAATCAGCACCAGGCACGCCGGAACGCCGCGTGCAGCTCGCTTTAAGGGTTGCGCCACCGCACATGCATAGCTGTCCGATCCGGGTTCCGCTTATTCTCGAAAAAAAAAATTAAAGAAAAAAAAGAGAGAAAGATGCCTTGAAGAGAACACGGCGAGGAAAAAAAAGGCAAGTCGTGCGTACCGCATGAGCATCGAGAACGGCTCGGCAAACGAAGAACAACTCGCGTACAGAAAGAGACAAAGAAACAGAAATGACGGCGAGGTAAAAAAAAAGAAAGGAGGGCGAGAGAAGTTGCACGCGCACGCCCTCTCAGGCGGAGGTCCTAGATGGCCGATGACGTGACCAAAGGGCAGCAAGGCCGCCGTCTGCACAGGTGAGTCACACGCGGCGATGGAAGTAGTACGTTGCTGGAAAGAGGCCGCGCGCGCGAGTCCGTTTTCGCGATAGCACCGCGTCCGTGGTCGTCCAAAGAAAGAAGCGCAGAGGACGAAGCAAAGGAAAGGCGCGAGAATGGGTGGTGCTCGTGTGTTTCCTTTGCTTCGTCCCGTATGTTTATTCCTTCTTTAAAAACATGTACCAACTACAGCCCGCCTTTCACCACTTGTTCAAAGCGGAGAGGGGCACACGAAGGGAGAAGGGCGAACCAAACAGCCGAAATATCGAAGCATTGCGTTCGAGCTGTGCTCAACTGTCTTAACCTCGCTCAGTGCTTCGTTTTCAGTAGGTTTTCAACAGGTATAGAAATCATGAAGCCACTCGCGCTGATTTTGTCAACATATTGGTACCTAGGCCGAGGCCTTGCGTTGTGGCTGTGTCCTGGATTCAGCTATAGGCACAGCCACCGCGCAAGGCCTTTCCTCTTTTTTTTTCCCCCTTTAGACGCCTCACAAGGGTTCAATCACTTTGTCACAAAGATTACCTCGACGTCATCTGCCAATGATAACAAAGCAGTAAGAAACGAATAATTTCCTGGGTTTTGCATGCCTAAATGGCGATGATATGATTACAAGGCATGCCGTAGCGGGGCACCCAGGATTAATTTTCCTCACGTGGTGTTCTTTAACGTTCACCTGAACCTTAGAACACGGATGTTCTTGCGTTTCGTCCCCATCGAAATGCGGCCGCATATACTAACCAATGAAAATCCCGTCAATAATTAAGGCCTGGAACTAAACTCGCAAGGCTTTTCCTTCGTGTACTTACCCTCCCGCATTCGTGGATTATGTGGATATCGTACGCGATAGGCCGGTACCCTTTCTTACAAGCAGGTCTTCATGGCTGCATGCGCGGATACTGGTCGATGGTTTCCAAGCGAAGCTTGCCAATTAGTATTCGAGACATCTTTCAGAACGGTATTGTTCTGAAACACATGCGTGCGCGCGCACGCACGCACACGCACACACACACGCACGCACACACGCAGACACACACACACACGCAGACACACACACACACACGCACGCAGGCACACACACGCACACCAATGTTGCCGCGCAACTGCCAGCTAAGACAAAAGGACCGCGTGCGTGTGTATAAACAGAAAGGACGCAGGTGTTGTGTGTGCCACGCTTGAATGGCGACAGAGAAAGGAGCTGCTGCGGGGGAGTACTGACCGATGGTTACATGCCATACGCGTCCACTACCGGAAGCCAACTGCCGGACGAAAAGCAGTCCCGCGCGGCAACCAGCTGCTGCACGGAACGGCGCGCCTGTAGAGACGCAGAACTCTGTCGGTTGTGAATGGGTGGTATAACCACCAACAAGGCATCCTCTATGGGCTCTTTCAAACCGGAACAAGCTGTTCAGGGTGGTACTGCTATACTGAGAGAGAAAAACGAACAACGTCAGAAACGAACGTCTGTGTATTTTAATGCTTCACCGCTTTATTCCTATAATCTTAAAACCAAAGTCCAGCAAACGCCCGATACGCAATTTCCGCTGTAACGCGCTATACATTAGAACCGAAGCCGGAAAGATAAATAAAGTACAGTGCGAACATAACCAAGTAAACAAACGCAATAACCGAATAAAGGAGATAAGCACAGATTAAATAAAAACAATTCGCTATCTCTCGGACAACCGCCTGTGTGTGAACAGTCCCCCACACCCCAAGTGCAAGGGTGCGACTAGGGGAAATCGCACACCGTCAAGATAAATGCGACAACGTCGTATGTTAAGGCCGATTACGACTGTAGACGCCAGCTCGACAGAGAAGCACGTACTTTTATAGCGCGCTAGTCAAGGCAAGCACGTCCAACGTCTTAACGTAAGTCGATAAGAAAAGTTAGGACAGAAGTCGTCCTTAGGTATACAGCACACTCAACAAAGCAACAGCAACTTCGGTCAGCACCGATAAACGAGAAGTTGCTTTTTTTTGTTTGTTTGTTGGATTTTTTACTGGTGTCTGGGATAAGCGGGCACAGCAGTCGCGCGTGCGCTCACGCATCTGAGCATCTCGGCATCGCGTGCGCCGAGGACTGGGAACCGTTGGCTGTGTCGTGCTGCCTGCAGTTACTGGTGTATACCTTCAATACATCCGCATTTTACGCGTTTTACAACGGCCGGTGCCACCACGTAACATGCGCCATTAGTATTATTTATCCACTGACAATACACGACTACTCGTCTGATGCTCTCTCCGGCTGCAAACCTGCCTGCACGGGCGATATTTTGTAGCGATGCCTTTTCCGCCGCTAATCCCTTTTCTTGCTTTTCGTACTTTGCCAGTGGTTAATGTGACGGTCCGTGCACGTTATCAGCAGGGATTAGACGGCTGTGAGCTCGATAAGGCAGCACAGCATCGAGATTAACGCACCGCTACAGAATATCGGTCCAGGCTCAAGAGCGGTCCTGCACGTCGCGGCAGGTGCGACTGCATTGCCACGGCCGCTGGCATTGCTTGATAGCGTCCGGTATTCTCGACGCTGGCGGAAAAAGCGGCCCTGCCCGTGCGTGCGGAGGCGTTGTCGGGGGGCGGACAGAGCAGGGTGTAAGTACACGGGGCGACTCGAGTGTTGGTGCTATAACCCGCATGTATACAGCGCAAGATACATGTGTGGAATCTAGTATACACGTGCCGCTCGCACCGTTTCGCCTCGGTGCGTAGCGGGTGTGCATGCCCCGAAAACCGCTCTTTATGTGGAAGCGTCAAATGTCCGCGGTCTCTCGGAAGTTGTCGGTGGCTGCGTTCCTGTGCGGCTGTTTCTAATCCGGGAAACTGCTACTATACCTCAAGCATGGGCGTCGGCAGGATTTGGCCGAGAGGGGTGTGGGGGTTGCGAACTCATGTCGCATAGCGGTGGGGCAGGGGGAGGGGAGCACGGGTGTGGCTTCGGTGTGGGACAAGTGTTCGCGTTGTTCGCAGGGAGGGGAGGGGGGGGAGAGAAAGCGCCTTTTTTGCGCTTTCCTGCCGACACCAATGACTACAAGGCGCCTCGCGGTGCGCAATATACATGTTCGCAAAGTTTGTTGCATTCCGCCGCGGAAAAGCAGCATGCTACAGGACCATGCCATATAGAGGTATACAGACGACGTTATACAGTCGAAACATTGACTGATTTAGGCCATTAAGGACTTCGGGCGCCGAGGGAAAAATTTCGGGGCCCTTCCTTTCCCTTCTGCACTTGCTTTTCATTATCCCGCTAAGCACACGAACGCTGCGTGGATAAGATTTCGTCCTCTTCAAAACGCGCGCGACCTGCCGGTTTGATTTTCTGGAGTAATTTTTACGACTGGAATATCATCATAAGTCACCAGCTGCAAACCGCTAGCCAATATTGAAATTTGTTGTCTCAGGGAAATAGAAAAAGGTGCATGGAGACTGCAAAACAAATAGCCCAAGCCGCAATAGGTGATTATGCTGCACTACCTACTGATCAAGCGAAAAGTCACGGAGAAGAGGTAATGTTATCATTTTCTTGCCTTAGTTTCACTTTGTTGCATTCCAATCAGTATTACCTGGAGGTACGATGGCAGACTGGGCTGTTGTTTGAGTACAATTACTTGACTACGCCTGCAGTGGGCGTAGTCAGGCTGATGATGATGACTTGAAGGAGCCTAAATACTTGACCTCTCTCTCTTTCTTCCTCTCTCTCTCTCTCTCTGTATATATATATATATATATATATATATATATATATATATATATATATATATATATATAAAGCTTGCTATAGCTCAGCAAGAAGCACCACTATAAAGAAACAGTATAGACCGTTGCTACACCGATAACACACAAAATTTCTTCCCGATCAGAGCTCGACACTTCGTTCAGTTGACTGCTTACCTTTTGCCGAGGGCCATGTATGTGCACTGATGTGGCAGCCGCAATGTATAGGAGACATAAGAACGGTATCAGTCTGCTACACTCTATAGCTCTTAAAAGGAAAGCGCTGGCAAACTTCTCGACTACGAATTCCCAGGATTTCGAAAGAATGCAACCTTGAGATCTCCTAAATACGCTCTGGTGGGAAAAAGCACGGCGCGGATGCAGCATCGAAATTTAGCGACTAGCTTGGTGCTTGTTCCTGAATTACTCCCACTGTTTCCTTTTTATGTGCACCATAAAAAAAAATAAAAATAAAATGCGTGCACCTTTGTGTTTGGGTGAGTTGGGGCGAGTATAGGAAGTGCCGCAGTCATGCTTTAGAGGTTACTCAGTCTAAAATAACGCTATGTATAAGACGATGCGCTAAAGAAAAAAAAAAAGAATGAATGAATGAAAAGGACTACGGACTAGGGGTCGAATGCTCCGTGAAAATAACAAAAAACAAAATGAAATAAAGCATATTTAAAGCATTTATATACAGCAAGCACGCCGTAAACATGAGCGAATAAAAGGAAAACGTGTAAAATAAAACAAAAATATAAAAACCGAAAATCTGAATCTAAATCTAAAAGTGCAATGGATATTCCATAGACACCAACAAATTCGCTAGCCGCTGGTGCACTTTCAGAAAAACGCTCTTCCTTCAAGGATACATCCCATACGTTTCCTCTTGCCGTCAAAAAATCTCACCGCTCGGTTCTCAACAATTCCGAGCATCTTCGCGCGAGTTCCGCGTGAACAGCATTTTTTTTTTGTTATTTGAAATATATATTTCCATTTATATATCTTTTTATCGCCGTCATTATACGAGAGGCAGGTGGAGTAGAAGCGCCGCAAAACCCGCACCGAGGCCGCGAAAAGAAAGAAAGAAAGAAAGAGAGACGTAAACAATAATAGGAAAGAATTTTGTCGGGAGCACCTCCGTGCAGCGCACTTCCGCGGGGCACGATGCCGCGGCTGCTGCGCTCCATCGGCTGCAGCGTGCCGAGGAAATGTGCGATCGCCTCTAGCTGGTTCACTGTCAATGGCGTTCCGAAGCGTCTGTATACACTGCTTCCTTCAGAGGGCTCGTCGCCTTTGTTGCTCTTATTGCGCGCACGACGTTCTTGCGCAGAGCCTCAGGGCCACGCTGTACTGCGTGGCTGTGTTCGCATTCCAAGGGCACCCGCCGTTTCGAAATCGCGACCCGACAAGCGTTGTAGTTTGTTGTTGCTGTTGGTACGCCAGCGCCGCCGCTGGCATGCGAGCAGTGGCTGGCTTTATACCTTACACATACCGATACACTTCCCGCTCAGGTTGTTCGGGTGCCCCGAGGCAGGGAAGAAAGTGGACGTTTCGAATAGTATTTCGGCTTCGTTTTGTTTACTATTTTAATTTTGCGGGTTTTGTACAGGAAGAGAAAAATCGCAACGCACAGCTTACACGGAGGAGACCAGCAATGCGGTAGTCCGATCTATCGATATATCGCAGCGCGAGTAAGACGTCGCACAAATATGAAAAACCGGCAAATTCCGTTTTCATATTTATGTTTTTCATTCGTCGCAGTAAAACTTCCTGATGTAAATTCGATCGTTTGAATCTTCAACGCAGTTAAATATGTGCACAAACCCTGCTAATTCTTTTTAGTACCCCCATTATCTGTGTGCGTGTGTGTGTGTGTGTGTGCGTGCGTGCGTGCGTGCGTGCGCGCGTGTTTGTTTGTTTGTTTGTTTGTTTGTGTGTGTGTGTGTGTGTGCGTGTGCGTGCGTGCGTGCGTGTGTGTGTGTGTGTGTGTGTGTGTGTGTGTGCGTGCGTGCGTGTGTGTGTGCGCGCGCGCGTGCGTGCGTGCGTGCGTGTGTGTGTGTTTGTGTGTGTGTGTGTGTGTATATATGTTTGTGTGTGTTTACAATGTATGCCTTTATTTGTACTTGTATTGCACGTGTACCTACAGTATTGCAGAAATTTTGTATTTATTGTCATGCGTATTTACTTAGACAAAATATACAATATACAATTGAAGCGACCGTACTATTCTATTTATGTATATATTCATAATCATATTAACCGCTCCTCTGCTTCTGACATGTATAAGATACTCATGTAATAGAAAGAAAGAAGTGTAAACTTAAGGGCTCGTTTGTTTTGTTAAACACAATGTTAATGTCTGTTAGTTCTAATGTAATAGAACGGTGTGGGAGCGGGCTAGTTGGTATTCCATAATGTTAAAACTGAAGCGCGAAAGGAACACAGTGAACAAGGGAACGACAAGGACAATCGCTTGTCGTCATCGTTCCCTCGTCCGCTGTAGTCCTTCCGCGCTTCAGTTTTAACATCATGTGATAGATTGGACCACTAACTAGTCACACAGGCTAATCGTCCAAATATTTTTTGTAAGCCATTTCTTGTATTAATTTGATCGAATAAACACGATCGATTGACTTAATATTGATTGAAGATAAAGCTCGTGTTTCACAGACTCTCCCTCCTCTCGCTGTCAATGTCACCGTATATACTGTCGCTGTCGACGAACTCGACAACGACATATGTGACATCGAGTACATGACAACCACGACTGCACAGTCGATGAAATTCGGCTGTGACGTCATGCAACACGCTGCAGGCGTTCGGTCAGTTAGGCACTTCAAACATGTCACTGTCGAAGAAGTATATCTATGTTCTCGTTATATTGCGCTAATGAAACAGAAAACAGAGCGACGAAAAGACAGATACAAGCGCAGGCGATCAACTGCACTTTTGTACTTCGAGTTATCGCAATGTAAATATGCGATTCGTTCCTAATAAACCTTCAGTTGATAGTATGCGCTTGTCTTTTGTCTTTTCGTCTTTCGTCGACCCTGTTTCTGTTTTCGTCCGTGCAGTATACCAAGGTCCCGAATCACCAACTTACCCAATCGTTTACTTTCTTAAGTTACGTTGACATGTCTATAATCATCGTCGACGTTGGTTTTCGTGCATATTCTGCCCGTTTTATTACGTCACCATCCGTGAGCAATAAACTTTTGGCCGATTCCTTCCTTCCTTGCAGCTAGGTGTCCTCCGCCAACCGCGACTGAAGGCCACACGTCACATCTAACGAAGTTCTATGCACCGTCCCATACCATACACACACATCGCACACATGCACTCATATCGTCCGAGTCAACCTGGCATTCATGGAGATGCATTCTCCGTGCTGCTATTGATACAGCCTCGGGGAATCACGACATACGTGTTTCTTTCATCGAGGAATCTCGGCTGCGTCCCTCGCCGATCGGACGCGTCGTCGAAGAAAGCGACGACCGGTATCGCGCCGACAGCTTTCCCCAAGTCTTTTCGCCTATCTCGCTGTGCTGCGGCAAAGACACGCTCGCACGTCCTCTGTGGGCATTCGGTGCCAAGGACATCGATCCTATAAATTGATTGGATTGGAAGAAAGCACGCACCCACAAAAGCGAAATCGATTGGGCCGTAACTGCGGGGAAAGGACGACCGCGTTTATCACGGCGCCGTCGGCGCCGTCGCCAGGAGCGGAAAGATCTCGTCACGAACTGTGCCGACCGAATCGCGCCGTCCCCTCGCAGAATCGTGAATGTAGTGCGTATACACGTTCACTAACTCGTCGCTCTTCGAGACTGCAAGAAGTCGCATCGTGATCTCTAGCGCGCGGAGGCAACTCCCACGCTAGCTCGATCGACAGCAACGGCTATGACGTCATGGTTGCATAAAGCACGCATACAAATAAGTCACGCGACAGGCGCTGTACAAGAGCCTATACCAGTGTAACGTCTGCGACGACCGAGTTTTGAGATGCACTGTCCCTCGCCTCACCTGTCGCGCCAATTGCTCAGTGATGGTAACTTGTAGCCGATTAATTATCCGAAATGCAAACGAAGAGCGAACTCCTGCAATATATAGCGAGCTAGAAGTTGTTAAAATAACAGGGTAACTAGCAAAGCAGGCCCGTAGCCAGTAGAGTGCCCTAGCCCCCCCCCCCTTTCCCCCCACCGAAAGTCGGGTGGTGGGGCGTGTTTTACCGAAAATAAACAATGAAAATAGTGTTCTTCAAGGGCCTTCAACAAATGGGCCCCCCTCTGACCAAAAATTCCCGGCTACGGGCCTATAGCAGAGTTCAATGCTATCGGGGAGAAGAGAGTTCCCGTGACACGAGATTTGCGAAAAGGGTGAATTTATGCTTAGCCTCATCACGCACCTCGTTATAACACGGCACAGCCGATCCTGAAGCACACTGCAATAAAAGATCGGAGCCGTACTGAGCGGTCCTTTAAAAGAATCCGAAGAAGAAGAAGAAAAAAAATCGGTGCGTAGTGGGTCGACCCTCCGCTTCCTTGTCGTCTTGTTTTCTTATAGGTTTAAACCCTTCACTCTCGTCAACACTTCTCTCAGCACTTCAACCACTGGCCCTAAAATTTAGGCCAACTAGAACGAAGTCCACGTGTGAGTGCAGGCAGTGCAGGTCAAAGAATACTTGCTGACTTGTTACAGGACTCTATCACTTAAGGACGACAGGAGGAACATTGCTGTCTGAAGTTTCTCTGAATGATCGATATTCTCTGAAGGATCGCACCACATCGACAAATATACACCAGGACGCTTCCGTGCCTTTTCGTGTGAACTCTAAGCCAATACATGTACATCCTGCCGGAATTCACATGCGGTTGTCACTATAGATCAAGCTTTCGGTTCCCCAGATATTCTTCACTCGATCAAGACCACGAGCATCAAGAGGAAAGCGAATGCTTCTCATCCACCAAGACCCTAGACGAAAACGTATATCACTGCAGCCACCACAGCCTTGAGACTATACAGGTACGCTCCACACACGCCGCATATATATATGCGGGTACGTGTACTTGTACCCGCTCTCGCTCGAAACGGTGCCACATCTGTTCGCTACACATTATCATACGACATTCGCTTTCGGGACGCCAGCGCTCTTACGGGACGCGTCGTGTCGTGGCGAACGCTGTATACAGGCTCGGCGCATCTCGACATTTAGTATGCGCCCGCGTGCACGCATCACCTCGCTGTCCGTCAAACGGTGCACGCACACCGGTAGGAAGATGAAGAGGAGGAGGAGGGTTAAAGTACAGCCGTTCCCCGAAGTGGAGCGTGAGAGCATCGCACCCCGCGCCGACACTCCTCCCGTCATCGAGCGTGACGCCGCAGGTGCGCGGAATAAGGCACCGTGCGGTCTACAGACATCTACTGTGTAAGAAGAAGCGAGCACGAAGAGACGATCTTTCTGAAAGTACAGTGCGCAAAGTTTCATGGAAGAGAGAGGGCAGATGGAAGGGAGGGTAGTCACCCACCCACTGGATGTGGAGGCACCCATTGTTTTCGCCTTCGCGCCATCTTGTCCAGGCTAGCCGCGTGCGTAACTTGGCCGCGGCCGGAGGCCACACCTACCTTCCCAGCTCGTCCTTCGTGCCCATTAAGACAACGGAGCGTGCAGGAGGAGGCACGGTCGTGGAAGAGCATGCTCGGCCCGTCAGAGCGTAACATCTCTCGGAAACTGTCTCAAAAATAAAAGAGAGAGAGAGACCTGTGAGAAAGGCTGACACAACAAACGACACCGGGGCGAACCCTTGTCCACCACGAAACGCGTCCGACGACTACATGTCGCTCCTCGTGCCCTTCACTGTAGACCTGCAATGACGAAGCACAGTCCGGGATACCTCGTAGTCACAATGGTGTGCACGTTGTCTCGGAATGACCTTGAAGACAAAAAAACAAAAGAGGATACTCACACAGCAAAACAGCGACCTCATATAATTGTACTCGGAAAATTTTAACACTACGTTTCCATTCTACGGTCGTCAACAAAGGCTGGATCCAGAATATATCCGCATGCCCTTCAAGAAAGCTGAATGCATACTAGAGTGGGCGCATGAGAACGTATACAAATCGCTGGTCCTGAATTACCAGTGAAGAAGAGCAGACATTGTGGCCACCAGAGACACTGCGCACAGACGTGGCCTTGCTGCGAGAGAAGCTGTCTTCGAAGAATCACCGTCTTTTGCCGCTACTTCCGCAATACTTCAGTGTGAAAGTGCGAAATGAAACACGGCCAATGCATGGAATCACTTCCGCATAGTCTACGCTCTCTCACACGTCCGGGCAGCGTAACACTTTGGAAACAGATCGGACAACGATCTTACTGCAGACACGTTAAGCATCTAGCAGCAACTATCTGGCCATCAGCGCATAACCTTGTCAGCTTGGTTTGTTACAGCTTCGAGAAATACAATGGAAACCATTCACTAATGACCTTTCAAACCTTCTGCGGCGGATAAAACAGGAAGGCATTAAAGTTACTGTCTCACGATTTCGCTCTTGCAGGTGTCTCAACCGCTTCTCGCCCTTCCAAGTAGCCACAGCAATATGTGAACGGCTGCGCAAGACAATGCACGAGCACGTGCTTCAAAATCGCAAGTGAATAACGGAACCGCACGGAGCCGTATTTACCAAATTACGGAAGAAGGACTTGTCTTCGAGCCAACAGCGTGCGAGCCTTTCAACTGGCACAGAGAGATGTTTCAGTTAAAGCACGGGTCGTAAGTTAGTCTGCCAGGCGCGTCTGTGGATACAATGTGCGTATAGTGTCCCGCAGTCATCACATATGTGGCCGCTGTCGAGGAAGACAATGGGGATTCAAGGTCTTTCCCACTCGGTGCCATAATGCGTACACCTGTCCTATGAGTTGACACTAAACCGCGCCACGAGCGAATTATACTTTGTCTTAAGACTGTTTAAGGAAAGTCCAACTGCGCATACGCCCCACAATGAAGACTACCATTAAGTTGAACGATACAAAGGAACCTTCAAAGGCGCGCGCATCCGTATTACATAGAAGGGAAGAAGCGACAGGCCTCGCACGTTTTTCAAGGTCGGCAGTTACGGGTGAAGGGACATCTCTTCCTTTCTTTCAACTCGTTATAACCATACAAGCAATGTTCAACAGCGACGAGGTGCTGGGTATTTCCGCGGACAGCTACTGATTGCCGCATTTATTCAGTCGTAATTCAAAAGTCGGCTCGAGAAGGGGTGAAAAAGAAAGCAACAAAAAACAAAGATACGAGTTCAGTCGAATCGGCAATGAAGGTTGCATGGCGAGCGCGCTCGCGGGACCCGGGAATTACGGCTGGTCGACAATCGGCCATCTAGCCGCCGCTGCTGCTCTGTACGGACATTGGGGTGCCTCCTGACCTGCCCACTTGACCAAGACGCCTTCCGCTGTTTGGCCATGCGTAGAGCCGCGCGCGTGGACAATGGGCCCTTCAATCTTGATCACGTGACGCGCTATAAGGTGCGCTGCAAGTCTACAAAAGACGCATCCACGTACCAGGCGCACAGCGTCCAAATCAGATATAGCAGCGAATACACACATGCTTTCTTTGTACGTATATTCTCGAGCTACCGCGTTTGTCGCTATATATCCCCATCTTGCCCAATCGCAGCCGCGGCCTTGAGAGTCGTATCAACACTGACACGCTCGGTAAATGTAGGTCCGCGTCAAGGAACCACGTCTTCGTCGCTGAACCACGAGTCCCGGTGCGGAGTAATTACCGGATGCTTACGATATGGCCCTGCTTGCTTGCTTTTCGCAGCTTCCGACGGACTAGGAATAAAGGGGGGGGGGGGAGTAAAAGAGGCAAGTGGGGGGGTTCGGTGGTCCACCGTTTGAGGCGAAGCGGATAGTCTTAACAACGGATGTTCTTTTCAATACAGGGAGCCGGGTACGCTGGAGAACGATTATACGAGAGCGAAGCCGAAGGAAAGGTGGCCAAGTAATAGGAGTCAGTTGGCGAGATCCCAAGAGGCCGTTTATGCAAACATATACACACTATACTTTCATAGGTTCATGTGCATCCGCAATGGGAGACGTATCCAGCGTGAGAGAAGTGCCGGCGAAGTCGGGACAGGTAAATATTTGCGCGGCGATTGGAGTATGCTGAAGAGACAATTGATCACGAACCACATATAGTCAGGTGCACTTCAGCGAGCTTGTCGTTGATATCAAGGGGCAGTTCGTTCACCTAGATCTGAGGCGAGACAGTCGAAACGCGCATTGTTTTTGCGGAAGAGCGCAACAATTTTGAACAATCGGTCACGGCGTAGAGTACCAGGGAATAAAAATCGTTCTTAGTCGACACACTGAACTGGATAATACACTCGCAATCTTGCCAAAGATGCAAACGCATAGAGGTCCAATTCAAGGAAGACAGAGCGCTGAAAAGACGTAGAGATCAATTACTGCATATGACAGTGCAGGAGAACAAAGATGCCGAGTTGATACGCTGAAGTGAACACTATAGGCAATCTTGCGATGAAAAAGAAAGAAAAAAGAACGAAAAAAAAAAAGAATGCGAGAAACAGTAGAGGTCCGTTCTGTAACCGTTGTGTCGGTAATGATAGCGATAACATGGGCTTTGTTTTTGACGATAAATTCGATGTTTCAGTATTTCCTAAGCGCTTCGACGATTACCCTCTTATCGTTTCTCGGCGCAAGACTTCACCGTTTGACGTCTTTCGTCTCGTGCCGTGAGGCGGACGCAACCTTATCTGCCTGTTGAACAAAGGCCGCCGAACAATGTCGCAAAAAGACTTCATATCAGAGAGCCAAGCAAGTTCCTGATGCAAGGCAATTAAACGGCGGCGGAAGATTGTTATACCCCCCTTTCTGTATCGCAATCCTCTATTTGTTGGAGGAATACTTACAGGCCGTCGAAACCAGTTGTCAAGCGTCAACAAGGCATATTTTTGTATTAATATCCTGTGTACGTCAAAGAGCGAGAAAACACAACTCCTTTCTTTTAGGCTGCTTCTGTCTCTGACTATACATTAAGTTTGCTACAGCTTTTAAGAAAATTTCAGGAAGAAACAGCGTAAAATTGGCAAGCAACACGATTGTTACTATAATAACGGCAGATAGCCAACATAATTTCGCCTTATGCACGTCCGTAAAGCTAAAGCCCATCTCCATTATCGCTATGACTTGGTTGACGCTATAAAGCGATGTGCAGGAGCTTTCCGTCAAGCTATCCCCTTCAGTCACGGCGTACACAATTGTGTACGCGAACTTCGGAGGCGCGTGACACGGCGCCTGTTTCTTCAAATAGACTGAAGCTCAATGTGCACATTCCTACAGGCTTCCTGAGTGGAGAACTAGTGATCATTTAACTTCATAGTGCTGCGTATTGCTCCAGAGGATCACTTTGCTGGAGACACTATACCATGTTCGACGATCGTTCGACGAGCCGCGCTCAAGGAGCAACGTCAAGAGTAATTTTTTTTTCTCCGCTCCAAACGAATACAACCAAAAAACAAACTGTGCATGCATTTCGGGCCTAATAGGTGATTCTTTTTATGCAAGTATTGAAGCTGACTGACTGCAGAATAATTAGATAATTAGTTACAAGCTAATTTACGTTAATTACTATAACTCACGCAAAACAACACATTCCTTCATTTTCTTTCTTGGAATGTAATACTGAGTGCCTTGGAATTATGCCATGCAAATTTGACGCATTTGCAGATGCGCATCTTAATTCGTGACTGAAGGGGCTATCAATACCCTGCAGTATGAATCTACACCCGATGCATTTCCGGCGTCCAGGTCATACGCGGCAGGCACCCTCGAAAAAAAAATAAACAAACAAATAACTTGAGGGAAAATTAACGAAAGGAAAAAAAAAAAACGGGAGAAAATAATGGCTCTCGCACACGACGTCAAGGGTTCATCGGTGAACGTCGGTGTTCGAAGAAGCATTGCAACGGGTGATATGTGGTTCGACGCGCTTAGAAAAAAAGACAGCTAGGGAAGCGCACGAGCGCTTTCCGCGAACAATAAAAATGCGCGCCTTCGCATTCATGCGTACGTGCCAGAACGTCACCGTTTTGCTTCCGGTGGACGGAGAGCACTTCAAAATATATACTATACGCATAAAGGGCCACTCGGGACCTCTAACCTCGCGCACCTTAGTTTAAAACACAGCTTATATATAGCACAGCTTCAATCGTGTCGATCCCCGCGCCGCGTATCAGACGGCAAACACGCGTGCTATAGACGTATAGAACGTACACAGTCCGGAGCTTCTACACACAGCTACGGCCTATATGTAACCCGCCCCTCGCATCGATATATATATATATATATATATATATATATATATATATATATATATATATATATATATATATATATATATATATATATATATATATATATAGATTGCTCCCAAGCGCGCAACGCATGACGGAAACAGCCTCCGGAGATTTTCGCTCTCGTCGTCAAAGCATCGGGAGCGAACGCGATCCACCTCCACGACCTGTGACCCGTGAAGGAAGGGAAAGTTTCGTAGAGACACGTTTAAGAACAGTCTTCTGCGCTGGCGGGCGCGTGTTGTATCAGAGGACACATAACCGCGCGCACGCACCGGTAAACCCCTCTCCAATACCGGTGCTGGGTTCCTTCCTTCCTGCCTGCCTTGTCTTACGATCGAGGTCGGTCCACGAAGTGAGAGGGACCTCACAAACGGTGTTGTAGTAGCGGGAGCAGCTACGGTACTGTACGACACTATACAACACTGTAGACCTCAGAGTGGTGCGGTGAGCGCCCGCACCTATCGCAAGGGGGGGCGCTAGAAACAAAGGAACGCAACCTAAGGAATAAAAAAGGAGGCTACCCGCCTCGTAACGCGAGGACAACGGTGGGGGGGGGGGGTGCAGAATGGGGCGATGCGCGCGGCGATCGCAATCGACGCCAGAGGCCACAGTCCAGTGTCGATCGTTACCCCGCCCCGGTTCCTGGTTGGAGGGGGTCGGTTGCGTGCCGTTGTCGTCTCGGTATCACAAAAGAGGAAAGGGCCACAGAAGAGAGAGGGAAAACCGAGATAAAAACAAAGGGTGACACAAGGACGTTAGTGGTATTCCCGCGTAGATGACGTCAGAGCGCGTGTGCATGTAACACCGAAACGGGAGTGCTACACCTAAGGACAATTTGCGGGTTTCCCACCGCGATGGTGTCTCAAAGGATGAGGAGCTCGCATGCGACAACCTTTGCAATAACGAAGTGGCTGTGACGCGACAGCTTACGTAACTATTGTGTACCTCACAGGCGCGTACAAGCAAGGCCACCGCATTGATAGCTAATGAGAAGGATATAGACCTGAGGCCGCTCTTCGCACTCTGCCCTCGCAAGGAGGTATGCTGCGGGTATACGACACTGAAGATTTCTTAAGAGGTTCGTCCGAGGCTACGCCATTACATGTCCTTGCTACTGCGTCATCGACCATAACTGGTGCGCCATCGTGATGGCGCACGACTATACTATACATGACGTGGTCGCACGTGGAGCGCAGCCATGCGTGGTGTATATAAACGCCATCCTCCACCTCTCTCTCTCTCTGGCTCGTTAGCGTAGCATTATCCTCATTAGCGTTTTGTTTTTCAGCGCCCTGCCCATCTCGTTACCTTCGTCGCTTCTTACTCCATCGGTTTCCGGGACAAAGTTTGTAGGAAGGAGTCGAGGCTAAACTGCATCAACACGTCGCCTCGTCAGTCTTCGTAAACATTGAACTTGATAAGTTATTCTCGCGGTTTTGATACTCCAAATACCAGAGACCACCGATTGCATGCAATGACTTGAAACGCCTGAGTGTATTGGCTGACATATACGTGTGACAAACAACGGCAATTTCGCGAGGTGATCTTAATGTGAATCATGATGACGATCGTGATCCAAGAAACATTGGCGCCTACCCGCTCGGAAGTATCGGCCGCTTGAACTAGTTATTTAATAAACATGTTGCTGGTATAGTTACTTCATTCTGTGCAAAATGTAATAACGCAACGCAAGCCGAATAAACAAGAGGTACAGAACTATAGTTCTTGTTCTTCTTCACCTAGCTTGCCGTGGCTCACACGCACTGTGGGAAGTTGTCCAATAACTTGGTGCTTTTATAAATTTGTATAAAAGTTAATGGTAATTTATGGAACAGAAATTACGAATTAAGACGTAAACTTAACATCGCGCCAAAATGTAGATGAAAATTGCTGAAGTTAGATGTCACTGTATTGTTTTCTTTTTCGTCGCTTACTTTTTACTATCTTTCACAATGTAATTATCTGAAAACTGTCTCGGAGAGTTGAATTACCTTTATTTTCTATGTCCAATATCGGTTTTTGTTGCTGCTTTCTGGTATTGTTTGTCTTAAGTAGAACTCTTTTTTGCCTGCGATTTATTTTGATTGCTTGTTTTCTGTACCACTGTTTACCGCATCAATTAATTTTTTTCCATGATCACTACTGTAGGAGGTCCCGATTCAGTCTCTGACTATGGGACCTCCTTCTGTATACACACACTCTGTAATTGACTCGATGACTAAATAACACCATTTCTGATTCACGAACCCTTTGTTTCAAATAACACACCGTCGTATGCTTCGGTTTCTTCTATTTCGTCTCCTTACTGTTTTTCTTCCGGCTTTAAAGCGGTCGTGTAACATGTGCCTTGCTCGCAAGAAAAAAAAAAGTGATTGCGATCGATTCCCACGCGAAACCCACCCAATTCGCACGCGCAATCGCACGTACACTCACATCCACTCTTCCTGATTCCTGCGAGCCGTTCGACTCTGTGTTGTGGGAAATCGGCGATATTATACACCGACAACCGAACGAGGTCACCTGCAGCTCCGAACAACAGGGAGTGTAACACAGGAACCTTACAGCGGCGGTGGTTGTACGGGCGGCCGAGAGAATTTACTCGAGCGGAAATGGAGAACGGAGAAATTGAAAACGACGGTCGTATAATGGTGTATACGACGTGGGAGCGAAAACAAAAGCGGAATTCCGATGGGAGTCGGTCGACATCGAATAGGATGACCATCAAGGACCACCGCGGCTGTAGCGGGGACAGCGATGACACAGCGGGAAGCAAACACGAAGAAGAAAGAGAAGAGGATTACACACTCTCCTCCTCCTCTTCGTGATCTGACCACCGGAGCTCGGACAGCTGAGCAACTGGGCGATGACCCACATCTCCGCACGCACTCCCTCACAGAGCGCGTCGTCGTTCGATTCCGTTACCGCCCCACCGTCACACGCGACCTTAATTTATTTTGTTATTTTCGCTCCCAAATCAGCTGGCAGCTGCGGTGGAAACCGCCAAATCGCGTGCGTCTGTACGCCGAGTTTGCTTTGCTGGTGAGATTGGGAACAACGTGGTATAATAAAAAATTTCTTGGTGGTGGGTCTGCAAATGAAATTTAAGCGCTATGGTGTAGAAGGGGGGGGCTACTTGCCAAAACCACGATGTAGTTACGCGATGTATAAAACGACTCCGGCTAACAAGAGACAGGCGAGTATAGAGAGACACCGACAACCGCCAACAACACCATCAAATATAATTATGCGGCCCGTTGTGGTGGCCGACTCCGGATTGACACTGACAATTTGTGGTTTTACTGGCACGAACCTAAATCTAAGTGCAAGGGCTTGCTGCATTTAGCCTCCACTGAAAGGCGGCCGCCATGGCCAGGAATCGAACTCGCTTCCTCGAGCTTAGAAGCGTCTCACGTTGCCTAATCAGCTATATAAACCACAACTAGTGAAAAGTTGTTTTTCTTTTTTCACCGCGTAGCCCACGCGAACTGTGTACAAGGGTGTTGGGTCCTCTGTCAGGCTATATGCCTTTCAGCCCCAACATCCTTTTGTTTCTTGTTTCTTGTACAAGAAAACAATAAAACAATTTCTGAAACTGAAACTGATAAGGCAAGTAGATTTTTTTTTTTTTTTTTTTTTTTTTTTTTTTTTTTTTTTTTTTTTTTGGTTTGTCGTTCTCACGTGCCACCCTTGCCTGCAACTCGGCCATATATGTTCAGACGCCCACTTCAAACTTTCCTCGGCTGTTGTTTCGGAGCGGTACAAAAAGCGTGGTCATGCAGCGCGGTGGAATCAAGAACACCCGCTGTTACCCGCTTGTACGGGACAAACGGACGGACAACACTTACAGGATACGCGGAACAACAACGGCGCGTAATTGGTTTCACTTCCACCTATATTACGATAAATAAACCTCGGCCTCCGCGGGCTCTCGATCGAGGAACCGTCGCGCTTGATCGGTTTTAAATGTTATACCGCCGCCCATTTAAAACACCGGCTGTACCCCTTTCCTTCGTAAGTCGCTTCGCAGTCGTCCGGTGTTTAGTTCCGGCTGCATTCGGCGTCGATATGGCGTGCAGAAGAAAAAAGAAAAAGGAAAGGATGTTCCTAGAGGAGGAGGAGAACGACGTGTAATTGAGCGACACGCGTATTTTCGCGCTTCCGCGCAGAAAAAAACTCCTCTCTCCCTCTCTCCCTTGATTCGGATGTATGTTCACTGCACCGTTGCAAGCAGGACGGAGATACGCTCTGGCAGCGACCAAGTCCTACTACCCTTGTCCCGAGCAAACGCACGTAAACGTGGACGTGTACACACAGACAAACACATATATACGCACGCTCTGAAAGCCTATACCTTGTGTGTTGGGAAACGAGAAAGAACTCAATCGGTTCCGCGTGTGCATACATAGGAAACGTTCTTGGCCGTTCACGATGCGGTGTTTCATACGAGTACGTGAGCGGTCATCGCAGGGAGAGAATTAGTGCAGAAGGAGAAGTCTTGTGAGACAGTGAGTCTATATAGAAAAGGGGCCTTCACTTCCAGCGATATTATGTTTGTTGACCCGGCTTCGCATGGGCCGCGACTGGCTCACGATCGGAGCTGTTCCGGATTGAGAACGTCAGCTGCAATTATATTTGTCTAGTCGGGACGGAGAAGGCTGTACTTGCACTACCTCCATTATTTTTTTTTTTCAACTCTTTGTTTAAAAAATTGAAACTATATTCACACGATGAGACGGGTCTGTGATTCCCGCAGCCTGCGGACGACCACGGCGCCACAACGAAATCACGCCGCATGTGCTTTATTTTTTTTCTTTTTTTTTTTCAAGCATATCAAACAGGCGCCGCAATTCGCTCAGAAACGTCGCCGTCGTGTAAGTTGTAGCGATCCGTGCGGAGGGGTCTTTACGGACGTGGAAGTCTACAAGGGAGTCCCGTAAGTCTTCTCATATAAAGCAATGGCAAAAACATGGTGCGTTACTTGTATTGGACGATTTATAAATATATATGCAGGGGTCAGAAACAAAGTAGAAACTTCTCTGTGTGTATACTGCTGTTATTTGAAGTTTTGCGTCCTGAAAGTCTGTTCATCGTCAAGTAAGGTTGTTATACTGTCGGCTGACTTGTGTTGGATTGGCGACAACTGTGGCAGGACTTTAGTAATAATAATAGTAGTAGTAATAATAATAATAATAATAATAATAATAATAATAATAATAATAATAATAATATACCGAGCGCCCAACAGAGCCCCACTGGGAGCCACACCTCTTCAAACCGTATGTAAGTAGTCACGCACAGGCAATCTCGGGGATCGTGATGCCACAGATTGAGAATGTCTCATCGCGCAGTTAACTGGCGTTCTTGATTACCCCTCCAAAACGTGATTCTACGCGAGCACTTCGAGTAGCGAGGGGAAGACACAATCCCACGGAAACTTTTTATTCCTTCCTCATAGTGTGCACACACTCTCACAATACAGAGCCCACAGACGTGCACGGGAGCTGTTTCTGTCGTTGCTTCTTTTTAAAGTGCGCTCACGCCTCTTCGGGGACTTTCCTACTGCGTCCAATGTAAGCTGCGTGAGAGGCGTTGCCGCCACAGCGTGCGGCCAGAAGCCGAGAGATGCAGCAATCGTGCACGCGAGCTTATTAGGAGCATCGCGAACGGAACGGAGCCGTGGGACCAGAAGCGCAGCCGCTTTGTTTCCAGCTGCCCGAATGTAATACATGTAGCATTATACTCTATGGGAGGCCTAGGACATCGCGTGCGTTCGTGCGAACTTTTAGTACGAGAAGATATACCACCGAGGCTTCAGGCTCTCGGAGAAGTGTAACGGTCGGGCTCGCGGAAAGCATCGTGCTTGTTTTCGCGCGCTTCTGTAATTTAGGGAGCGACAGCGACAAATGAGCCCCCATTGTTCTAAGCATTCGAGAGTCAACTGATCCGTGATTTACTTGTGTAGCTTAAAAGCCCGAGCTCTGTGACCGCGTTACGGAGCTGAAAGAAACCCGAGCGACTTCGAGTAAAACTGCAGAAAGCTAAGTTCGTAGACATTCTTGGTATGTGAGAAAAAAAAAATTGGCGTGAAGCAGACAGAGTTGGAGAGAAAACGGGTGTGGTCGATCTGCACGTCATGTATACGCCTGTGGTGGTGCAGCAGTAGGGAAGCGCAGGGCAGCAGATGATCCAACAAGAGTGCCTGTTTTATGTTCTCGCATTTGGTTCCTTTCATGGCAGGCTTTTTCACATCACACTCAAGTGAACGCATTTAGTCCGTGGTGGACTAGTATATATAGGATGCCAGCCAGGTGACGCGCGACAAAGGTATTCGGAGGTCGCTAACAAGTGCTTTCGCCCTGCAGCATATCTCCTCCCCAGACATCATGAAGGCACTACTCGAACATCTGAAATTTCTAGGCCTGTCTGACGGCTAGGCCTCGGTACTTTTAGAGGACCCGGACTAGGGCTCTTTTATATTTAATAAAGTTGTTCTCTCTATCTCTCTCGTGTCAGAAAATGATGACAGAACGAAGACAATAAGATGGAACTTTAAGGTGTCTCTGTCTTGTTGCTCTCGCGAGCGCGCTATAGTGTTTCCATATGACCAGAAATGTTGTCTGTGGATAGCTTACAGACAGGTTCTGTAGCCCTCGCAAAATAAGGACAACAAACTTTGTGCAGTGTGGGCCAAAATAATTTCCTAAGTAAGGGGAAATTTACGTCAACAAACCAGGGGAATAAACGTAATAGAGCGGGAAACAGGCGCTCCAGAGATGTAGAGGTTCTTTATACCTACAAAAACATATATAAATATCGCTGCTGGCCTTCGCAGAGCTTTAATTATATCGTTTCCTCTCTACATCGACTAGCAACCTAGTATGGTTAAATCGCAAAGAAGGCGCCTCGCTTTACAACAAGAATAACACTTTAATAATGCGGCGAGGAAAAAAAAAAGGAAGATTTAAAAAAGCGAAGAAATAAATACACTATATATATATATATAGGAAAGGAGTGTGAACTTAAGGGCTCGTTTGCTTTGTTAAACACATTATTAATGAGAACTAACAGACAATGATGCCAAGGAAAGTATAGGGGGACGTTATTAGAAGTAATTGTAATGTAAATGTGAAGAAAGAGAAGTGGACGAAAAGATAACATGCCACCGGCAGGATCCGAACCTGCGACCTTCGAATAACGCGTCCGATGCTCTACCACTGAGCTACGGTGGCTGTCATCCCCCCGTCCACTTTATAGGGTATATATGTTCATTAAACGTGGGAGCGTCATATATATATATATATATATATATATATATATATATATATATATATATATATATATATATATATATATATATATACATTAAGACTGCGGAAGAGATTAGGTGGCGAAGCCTATGCCTCCGAAAAACTCTCGCGGCCACGAAGCCCTGGACGGGTTTATAAATACGCGCCTCCAGTACTATAACTATTCCAGGCTTCGCAAATATGCGAGGCTCTTCGCGCCTTTCTGGGTGTTGCGCGCATGTTGTGTGCCGGAGGAAGCGACCGCGGGACGAAGTCCACCTCGCTTATGTATATATATAGGCGTCACTTAATTACTCTCGAGATTTTCCGCGATATACGCGGAGAAGTGGCTGTGGACAGGTATATATATATATATACTGCACATATGATATGGACGGGGAAACGGAATGTCTCGAAATGGAAGTGGAATGTCGACGAGTGTGGGGGGAGGAAAATGAAAGAAACATAGATGGAGAGATGACCGGAGCGATCTAGGTACATCCTTCCCTCTTCTACCTATTCATCAAATGTGACTGCACGAATGATATTATTAAAGAGAGAGAGAGAGAGACAATATTGAAGCTGTCTCTGCAGCACTGCCTAGAAAAAAGTAAGGTAAGGTAAAGAGTTAGAGCAGTCAAATGCCATCTAAACGATATGCTGTGAAACATAATGGAATTGAATAATTTACTGCCAAGAATAAAAACGACAAGCAACACAAGGGGAGCGTTCGTTTTCGTCTCGTGTATTGTGAAGTGCCTGTCTGTTTTCTTCGTTGCGCTGATTCATCTGAGCCGGTTATGCAACACCAACTCGCCTAAACAATTAATTCACGCAGAATGGCGTACAGACCGTTGCGGCTCCTAAACACACTGGCAATTAGGTCATATAATATATCTAAACGCAACGGCCCAAAACCTATTCGAATATGAACGAGAGCGATCGTGCGGCAATCGACGGAAGTAGCCCCGATCTCGAAGGCTATGCACGGGGGGGGGGGGGGGGGCTCTACCAAAAATAGTTACCGAAGGTTAAGTAACCGAACAAAGAAATCGATGTTTACCACGAAACAGTGACTGGAAGCAAGCGTGTGAAAGGCTTCCCATCAACTCAGCATACGTATTCCATGCACGTCGCACGCAATACATCCGAGAGCCCGGCCGTGTACGACGAACGAGGAAAAAAAACAAAACAAAACAAAAAAGCTGAACGCGCCATTCAGTTACCCGTACAGAGCCAGCCACCGCGACCTATAGAGGGCCTTGTACTTCGATAGAGACGCCAAGAGGTGTACGCGTGTACGCCCAAGACAATGAACGGAAGACCCCATTTATTAGCCCTGCCGAACCTGACACACCCATATCTCTCGTTCGTACAAGAGATTCTCTATACACGTATCTCCGAGTGTGTAAGATAACACTATTGACATCTACAGGGACAGTAAACTCAGTGCAGGTACGCACGATTCTATTTCCGTTCTCTTAAAGAGAAAGAAAAGTCCACGCGTGCGTATACAGTAAATAGCCACGCATAGAGCGAACGATGGGAGAAGCGGAGACGCTATCAGGCCGCCGTCACCCGTGCACCCGATTGGCCGGGCGCTATTCTATTGCGACTGTTGCGTAGCGGGTCACGTCCGCGAATTTCCCACGGGCAGGGCGCCGTTTCCGCTCCCGGAGCCACGGTGGCATGCACTCACGATATGCTGTACGGCCGTTGCTCATCGACCTATTATTCGTTGTGTAGTTATTTTGTGCCCATTTCCTTTCTCATCTTTCCTTCTTTCTTTCTTTCTTTCTTTCTTTCTTTCTTTCTTTCTTTCTTTCTTTCTTTCTTTCTTTCTTTCACTCATTCATTCATTCATTTGGATACCTGCGCAACAGTGCTGCTCGCATAGTCACCTTGCGGATCAGAAAAATAAGTTATAATACAAAACAGTACCGATTGTTCGGTTATCTTTAATGCGTTTTTGAAGAAGTTCGCAGCGCTCAAGTGGACAGGACGTAACGGAAGAATCCTGGCTAATAGACACATTGTTTACGTGATTTCCATGCATTTCCGAGCACACAAGCTTGTTTCTTCGTATGAATTTTTTTTTTTTTGCTGCTCTTTGGGTTGTTTTCTAGCTTTTCTTTTGTTGTTGTTGTTGTGTCGCATACCTCACCGCCAGTTCCTGGGCGCATGTCTAACCTTATGCGTGCATGTATATGGTCTCTGCGTCTCGCAACAACTCGCCACTTGATAGTCAGCGCTTGTTGTATCTTTTTTTTTTCCCTTTACGTCCCGTTCGTTTGAGCGGTGTAAATTTCTTCAAAATATAATACAAAAGTCATGC
>JALIZH010012234.1:0-16606 GCA_030522465.1 Rhipicephalus appendiculatus
CCCCAGGCTTTCGCCGAACACACCTTTGGAATTTACAAAGTGTCCTTCAAATGTGCCCGTTGAGGAACGCGGCTGAAGATCTTGAACTTCAACAGCTTCCATAATGGTTCAGTTTTTGTGACACGGCGCGCGCATCGCCTTAAGAAAAAATATAAAAATTACACCATCTCCCGCTAAAGGGAACCATGTGTAGATGCGAAGCAGCGGGCGCTAACGCTTACACTGGCGGCGGCGTTGACGCTGGCGCTCATCGCAGCGTTGCGCAGGAGAGAAAACTGGGGAGGCGCAAAGCAGGCAGTGATGGAGCAGTGTTTCCTACTGGAACATGCCAATCGCTGCTAATGGGCAATGAGAGACAGAAGACTCCGACTGGACACAGAGACCCGCACTCCGCTTTTAGTTAACGCGCACGCTGCGAATTTTTTATTGTTCAACAACGCACAGGAGGAATCTCCCACCGGCACCACCTTGGAGGTCAAGATCCATTGCCATATATACAGGATGGCCAGTGAACGGTTGTGCAGCGCGAGCAGTCGGTTTTTTCAACCAAGAAACTCGCTAGCAGACGCTGCCTGCGTCGGCGTCGTGAGGCGAGATAGGGGGGAGCGTAGGAGAGAGAGGGGGGGGGGACGCGCATGCGCAGTGGGAGTGTGGACGCCGTGGGCAGGGATACGTAGAGGAGAGAGGGGGGGAGCGTAGGAGAGGAGAGAGAGGGGGGACGCGCATGCGCAGTGGGAGTGTGGACACCGCGGGCAGGTATGCTTAGAGGAGAGAGGGGGGGGAGCGTAGGAGAGGAGAGGGGGGGACGCGCATGCGCAGTGGGAGTGTGGGCGCCGCGGGGGAGGGATGCCTAGAGGAGAGAGGGGGAGAGGAGGTTTTTTTATTTTTATTTTTTTTAAAGGGTTTGCGCATGCGCAGTAAGGGTGGTGACGCGGCACACCACCACCACCACCGGATTAAGCTTCGCCATAAGATGCTTCACATCTAAAAAAAAACGAAGCTTCTGAGTGCCGCATGCGCTGTGGACGACATTATCGTCGCTTAAGACAGGATCATAGCATCCACTCAGTTCTGAAGGCACGCACGCAGCCTACGCCAAAAGTTGAAACGAAACTGCTGAGCACCGCATCTGCTGCTCAATAAACCTGGCTCCCTATTGCACAATTAGAATGGCGACCACGTCGGATTCGGTTCGGTTCGGTTGTTCGTGAACGCGGTTTCCTCTCCTTTGCGTCGCACAATGGTGGTGCGTCGTGCTTGGCGTGCTCTGAGGATCATACGAATTAACGGGGTTGCAGCCATATACGACCGATTTAACGATAGTTTGGTGCCATTGAACAATACATGTGCTTTACGGGACCAGAGAACGCGTCCGGATTATCCGATTTTCCGAATTAACGAGGATCGAATTACCGAGCTTTTAGTGTAACACTAACAATCTTTAAAGCACAAGTTCATGGAATTAGAAAGATTCAGGCTGCGATCCCTAAAGATTTATACGACATGTATAGAGTGCCTAAATCGCGACAGGATGGACGAATGTAGTAGAACACACCGGAAAAAGCCCACAGGCTGCCTTATGCATTCGCTTAAGACGTCTCGAAGGTGAAAGCCACCTCCATTTTCCCTTCTCACTAGATGTATTGATCCTACCCAAGCCACGTCCGAAAGCTTTCTGCTCCTAACGCAGTTTTGCACAGCCTCCGTGATCGGCCCACGTTTTGAGCAAGCGACAATGACACGTTGAAGACGTCCTCTAATGACGTCATCACTGGATGCTCATGTGCAGTCACATTCATATTGCGTAAATCACTGCCACGTAAATATTGTCGATCTGTGACGCGAGGCTGACTTCATATGGTGACGTTATCCTGTAATGGCTATTTTTTGCATCACTAGTGTTGACGCCGACGCTGACGGCGAATTGTCACGCTTGATGAGGCATCTAAGGCTTTCACTTTATTATTCTTTACCACTGCAGACTCTAGCATGCTGTTAACTGACAGTGCACTGGCATGTTTACCTTTTTAAGCCTACCACAATGCGAAAGCCGCGGCAGGGGATTGAACTCCGAGACCATGAGCTTAGCAACGCATTAGCGTAGTCTTTGAGGTACAATGACATGTACGTCGCCGTTATAGAAGTGCTCAGCAGCGTTTGCTGTCGGGCTAGTTGGTACGTGGCTAAAGTAGAATGGATGGCGCAAATGCTTGGACAGGGATGAAGGAACACAGACGCGGACAAGCGCAACTTGTGCGCTTGTCCACGTCTGCGTTTCTTCATTCCCGTCCGAGTATTTGCGCCATGAATTCTACTTCAGCAATGGAAGTGTTCGCCTGTTTACGGCCTGGTAAGCTGAGAGGTTGCAGTGCTCGGCTGTCAAGCCGTAAGATGCGGGTTCGATGTCGTTCGCGGCAGTCGCGTTTCAGTGGAGGCGAAACGCTAGAGATCCATCTATCCTACGATGCCAGTGCACGGTGAAGAACCCCAGGGAATGGGAATTATCGGGAGCACTCCCACTACTACGTTTCTCTTAGTCTGAGTCGCTTTGAGGCGTTAAACCCCGCAAACCAACCCAACCTTATTTGCCTCTTCTTCATCATCAGCCTGTCTACACCAACTGTAGGACAAAGGATTCTCCCGTGTTCCGCCAGTCAACCCGGTCCTGTGCTTGCTGCTGCCGCGCTGTATCCGGGAACTTCTAAATCTCATCTGCCCACCAAAATTTCGGTCTCCCCTTGGCGCGTTTGCCTTAATTCTCTTGGAATCCACTCTGGTACTCCTAATGACCAGATGTTATCTTGCCTACTGAAGTCAAATGGGCATGTGTAGGACATGCGCTAGATGCCCCGCTTATGCCCATTTCTTCTGGATTTCAACTAAAATGTCCATAACATCCGTTTGTTCCCTAACCCGCTCTGCTCTCTTCTTGTCGCTGAAGGTTATATCTATCATTTTCATTTCCATTGCTCTCTGCGACGTCCCCTATCTAAGTTGAGCCTCTTTTGTAAGCCTCCAGGTTTCTGCTCCGTAAGTAAGTGCCGGTAAGATGTAGCTGTTCTATAGCTTCCTCTAACTTGCTCACCTAATGATAATTATAGGCATGTGTGAATAGTGAAGTTTAGAAACGACTTGAACAGTCACAAATAATGGAATGCGACTACGAATAGAATACTTCTAGAACAGCGCGGCCAATTTCAAAATATATACAGAATTCAGCAGCATTTTATTTGAAAAAGGAAATATTAACAACGTTCAGCTTAAGAGTATTGCGATTGCTTTCAATCTACTAGGAAATACCACAGTTCCGTAAACTGAGGTAAGCTCGCATACAGCAGCCTTATAGCCTTCGAGATGAATGTAGATTGAAATACAGCAGTGACTACAATTTTGAAGGTGGTACTTTCTCACGAATATTCATAAAAAACTGAGACATAACAAACAATGTTGAGCCATACCCCCCACGTACATCTAAACGTGTAACGAAACAGACAAACCACTTGTCACAGCATGACTCTTAGCGACAAAAGTAGCTAAAGCAGTGTTGAATAGTTGGAACAATTTACACAAACGCGACACTTGTGTTTATTTTCATTCATGTAAACTTGTACAAAAATTGCACTTCTGAAGTTGAATGGAGCCTAAGATCCCAAATTCTCATGATGATGATAGAAGATTGACAACAATTTATCTTTGCGACGCGGGTCATGTATGCCGAGATGACGGCGAAAGGTGACAGTGTTGCTGTGCGTGCCCTATAGTCTGACGTGTTCAACAACTGAACCAACTACTTGCAAGTGACGTTATTGCAGCTCTGGCCATTGGTAATTGCTAACGTCTCACAAGACGAGAGTGAGCGCACTGTTCGGGCGCAGAGGGACTCGAGCATGGCTTTTGCAGTGTACTGGTTTATACGCAGTGGCTAGGCTTGGCTGCGCCTACGTGACATTTAAGAACTGTTAAAGATGCTTTAACCCATATATGCCCAAACTGACAAAAAAATGACAAAACAAATATTTTTTTCACAAAAAAAAGTGCACTTGTACCCTCAAAAGAAAGCACAAGCTTTTTTATTTACTGCCAGGTAAACGTGACACTGTTTTTCAAGCGGTCCTACATACTGCACACTGGGCATTATGGGTGCTATGTGGGGGTGTGGTAAGCCTTGAAACATTTCACGTGCATACCGACATTGCACTTCTCACAGCGAGGAGTTGTCTTCTCATGTCAGTGAGCGCACCTTGTCTGTTTACTCTGAGGGCCAACAGTGTGGTCGGTGCGCGTCTACAAGACGTCTTTCATACGACGCACGCGTTTGCCCGGAGAAAGCGGTCGGCACGTGGCGGGATGAAAAGCAAGCAATGTGTAGGCTTGCACACGTTGAGAATAAGACCTGTTTGATGTGCTGTAAGTGGCGCTAGTCATCAGCAAAAGAACTACTGATGTTAGAATGCATCAAAGAAGCGTCCTATATGTAGGACACTGGGCATATATGGGTTAAACATTTCTTGTGAAAATGTTTCAAGCGCAGTATAATTTGTAAGCTTGCGCGACAGTGTGAAATCTATTTTTGCTGAGAGGCGGCCTACTAAGAGACTTCAGCTGCGGTGTGCTGCCTCAGTGGGGAGGCTAGAATGCTTTGCAGCCGCAGCGATATCGTCTTCACATCTCAACATCGTTCCTGCGCGCAGTAAACCACGCGAGGAAGGCACGATTAATGCTGCTCGCCGTTCAAACAACTAAAAATATGCCCTTGCAAAAGAAAGGTAATTGAAGACAGAACATGGTAGTGATTGTTCAAAGCTTCAGCGTAAAAAACGCTGCTCACATCACACAGTGCTAGAAACTAGGGTCCCCGTCACTAAAATGCTAGACTTCGCCACCAACCAGCGGTGAACAGGGTGTGCGTTTATTCCAGGCATGTCAAGAGCACCCTGGGGGAACCATTGCCGAAAGTTGGGGTGCTATGCAGGATGGCCCGAGCTTCTCGGCACACTAGTTTGCTCCGAGCTCGCACTACGGCGGTCATCCAGACAGTCCAGGGCGCGTGATAGCACCGTTGATAAAAACGGCTACAAGAACGAGCGTGGCGTCACAAACGTGTGTGGGGCATTTGCAGCTGTTGTCAAAGAAACACCACGTGCGAACACGTCAGCGCCGCCACTCAGTCAACGTTTCGACAGTGCACCGACGCAAGCATGATTGTCGAGCTATCGTTTTGCCAACTCAACATCGCGCCTCCCACAGGAGTGTTCGCGGGCGTTTTTCCTCTTTCGCGCAGATTCTTTCATTCCACCTGCAGCATGAAAATTTCCACTCTCGAAGGCAACAACGGTGCACACGTAGCACTCTCTTGCAGCTCGTTTCGTTTCTATCAAATATTGTGGATAAATATACGGACAGGTTGTAACCAGGGGCGCTCGCATCATGGCGGCAACGCGGCTGTGAGTGGTACGTCGTGAGCGCGGCGAAATTGAATGCGAGACATCGTAGATACGTGATGATATAACTGTTACTTCTTCGTGTGTGTGTGCATAGTCTGCGCGATAAAGCTGATAGATGAATCGTGCCGCGAGCTGGCGTTGCGGCGTGAGCACTGCTTCTCGGCAAGAGCAAACGTGGTGGGCGGACCCGACCTTCGCCGCGGGCGTCTGTCAATCAAAGTAATTGATACGTGAGCTCGGGTACAAAATGGTGGATTCTGAGAAGGCCTCAGTTCAACTCGTGACTGTCATGGTGCCGGTGTGACTGTCAAGCATTTCATACGGTGGACGCTAAGCAGCAGCGTCTTTGCTTTAAAATAAATCGGTCAGCTTGCACTCCTTGTGCAAGCCTGGCGCCACGAGAGGAGCTTGTAATCACCTACCTTTCTCGAGCTTTTTAGGTAGGTCATGTACTCCGTCTGCTCGGTCTGCTTCGAAGCGAAAACCACATCAACTCACTCTTAATTTAGAATATATTAATTAGCTAGGGCTTAATTAACACCATATTGAATAGCTTGTCTTGATTGGTAAGGTTTTATTTAAAATGGCAATTATATCGGGTACAATTAGCAAAGTCTTGATTAGTAGGGAGCTAATTAACAATCCTAATTATCACTATCCTAATTAGAATCATATTAGTTAGTACGGTCTTATTCGTATGGCATTACTTAGCGTGCTCGTAATTAACGTCGCGTTAATTAGGATGGTCCAAGTACGTTCTTACCGTTGCATGGTATCATTAGCATGCTCTTATTAAGGTGTGGCTTAATTACCTCGGTCTTAGCATGACTTGGCTTAATTGGTCATAGCATGTCCTGACTTAACTAGCCAAGCATACCGCCTAGCCAATTAGCTAATCAGCCGGCCGCACGTGCTCAGGGGAGCTAGCAGACGATGAAGACGACGACGAAGAGGGCGCGCGCCGGCCGAGCAGCACGCTAGAATGTACAGGCCGATCATGATGATTATACAGGTGGCGTCGAGTTTAGCTACGGTCGCGCTGTTGTAAGTAGCTCGGCAGGAACTAATCTGTAAGGCCTTCGTGCTGATTATTTTAAAGGATACTTAGTGGAGACATTGAAAGCATCAAAATGAATTTGAACAGCCCGTTCCTTTAAAAATATCATCAGTAAAAGTTTCTGACACTTTTATTGCATAGGTGCACTTCCGCACTCAGTGGAACGACAAACATATGAAAGAGGATGCCTTTGGTTTGAAAACACCACCCAACTTTGTCGACCTTTCTTGACATAACGCCGCATTACATCGTAACCAATGGAACGCAGCGCGCGCTGAGGGGGTGGATTTGACCTTTTCGTACTGTTGTCTCGTTCAAAAGGGGGTGTCGCCAGACCTCGGAAAGATTCCGAGTTTCGCCATGCTCGTGCCATGCTGCATAGCGCCCTTGATGTCCCAGAAAATACTAGTTGACGTCTCCATTTTTCCGCCTTTGATAACTATAGCCAATCAGCGCACATTTCAAAGGCGATAATTCGCCTTTCGCGATCATCACAAAATACAGCCCCTGGAGATTTAAGCAAAACCACCTTCATTCGGTGATCAGCACAGTCTTGATAACCGTAAAAGCAATTAGGACTGCATGCATCTCGGTAATGGAATTATTAAAACAATAAAAATGATCAGTCCTAGTTCTAACATTTTCTTTCTTCTGTGTTCCCGCTTCAGCCCCTTTAGGGTGTTAAATCCCGGATTCCAACGATCGTTGCTATGGCCGCTCGGAAAAAAGGGAATCGTGAGGAAATGCGAATGCATTTCGCGCGCGCTTCACTCCATTTATATATGGTGGTTGTGGTTCGAAGAAGGAAAAGGCGCCTAATTTCTTCAGCCCGGTCGGGAGCACGGCACAGCGCCCTTTTTTTTTTGCTTTTTTTTGTGTTTTTTATTTTTTTATTTTTTTTATTTTTTTTTCCGTATATAGCTCCGCCGAGCTCCCGCGATGCGAGCGCCCTCACGCGTCAGAGCGCGCTCCTTCTCTCCACTCAGAGCGGAGAGAAAACACCTGCCGCGGACAACGCCAACGCCGCACGACGCCGGATGCCTGACATAGCCCGACTATGAAATGCATTCGCATTTAAAAATCATGTAGTGAACGTTTTACAGCGCGTACGGGGACTATCAAGTTGTGTACATGGTCAGCGCGATGACATATGCAAGTGGCAGAGGTTATGTAAAGCTCATAATTATAAGTAGAGGATAAAGGAGCCTAGGAAAATTTACAGAATTGTGCCAGGACTACGCAAATACCGAGGAGATGAGCCAATGAGAAATATCATTAGCAGCAATACTAATCGGTATATTCTAGAAGGTAATGTTACACTGAAACTTCCAATTAGGCATGATTACGCTATTAGTAAGCAGAAATTAAAATCAGTTACTGAGTATTTAATCAAAGTAAATCATGGAAAGAAGATTAGCCAACATGCTAATAAACCTGGCAGGGTTTTCTGTCTTTTTAAACGAAAGTGTTTTATGCCGGGGTCCGCCACATCTCCCCTGACGTATTTCCGTCAGGGAAATGACGTCGTAAAATATACACTAACAGATGGCAAAGAAAAAGTTCCGTCACCGGCAGTCGAACCAACGACCCCTCGCTCCGCAGCGCGAGGCGCAATCGGCTCGGGCACAAAACATACGTTCTTCAGCTTATTAACGGTGAGCTATTTCTATATATCATTTACTGTTGGCGGTGCACAGAGCTCCGTAACTTCAGCGTAATCTTGTTATCACTAGCGAGATGGCGCGAAGAGCGCACAGGGCGCGCTTTAAATGTTATCGCCTCACTCGTTGCGATGCGCGCGCGCCTCTCCGGGGCGTGGCCACTTGTGCGCGCGCACTTATCTTGCGATAGGGCGGTTTGTGCCTCTTGTGCTTTCACCGTAAGTGTTCGATGAAGTTACAGACAGCGCGAAGGTCGCTTCGCTTGCTGCGGCTGTCCCGTTTGCGAAAGGAGCGCACTCCTCACGCACAATAAAGTAACCATTGTGACGGTTAGTTCGCGCGCGTCCTGTGTATGCTTCTGCGTTCGTTTGGTGCGTCCTTTGTGTTTGAGCGGAGAATCTTACGTGTCGAGCTGTGACAGTTAGTTCGCGCTCGTCCTGTGTATGTTCTTTTCGTGCTTCCTTTGGACGACGACGACGAAGTGATTCTGTTATAGAACGCTTGTACCTGTGTCTCGATTTTTCTAATTATTTTCCTGCTAATTCTGGGAGCTAGCGCTCCCTCTATGCGACAATGGATGAAAAGCCTTCAAGGACCTTCCTGGCGCCCAACCGTCACGTTCGGCGGCGTCAAGGAAACGTGGGAACGCCTCAAGCGGCACAGACAGCGAGGCAACGGAGTTCTACTCGGACAACGTTGACTCATCGGACGACGATTTCACGGTCGTCATGAGCCGAAATGCCAAAAGAAGACTGCTGCGAACATCATCGTCCGCAAGCGTATCCACCGTGACGACTACACCACAGCGCTGGCCACACACTATGCTCTTCATGGCCATGGATCCTACGCCCAATTTACGGCGGCTAAACAGGCAAGTCCTCTCTGCATTTCTCGAGGGAGTCGTGCCAAATGAGATTAAAGACGTGAGGATCAACCCACGGAAGAATGTACTCGCAGTAAATGTTCTGCATCGGAGCGCACTGCAAAGCGTACGGAACGTGACGTAAATCGACAATGTCAAAGTGAGATCAGTGATCCCGACAGGCGGTAACAGCAGTGTTGGCGTCATTTATGATGTCGACGTCTCCATCCCATCTGCCGACTTTCCGGTTTTAATAAAGCCATGTACAGAAGGCACCCTCATCACGCACATCGCAGCGCTGGTGTTCGTGTCCCTCCTATTCCTGTGTCTTTGTCGTTTTGCGCTGAAAACCACTCATCATGATTAACGCAATCCAACTCGCCCAAATGTCAGTTGTTCTCGGTCATTCAAGTTGCCTGAAGCTTGTGTTTGAGGGATACAGCCTTCCGACACATGTCAAAGTTGGCCATGTTCGCCACCAAGTCCGTCCATACATACCGAAGCCCCTTCAGTGCTACAAATGCTTCAAGATAGGACGCGTAAAAGGTGTCTGTACCAGTACTGTGGTGTGCCCGCGGTGTGCTGAACCTCATACAGAAGACGTCTGCCACGCCACTGTGTTAAAGTGCCCCAACTGCCATGGTGCTCATGAAGCGTCATCTAAGGATTGCCCGCGCCTGCGGAACGAGCGCGCGGTACTCAAACCTATGGTGCGTGACAATTCAACGAACAGAGAGGCGGCTGCTACTGTCAGGCGACGACGGCATCGTCACCGAAGATCATCACGACACGTCACATCTGCCGATAGAAACACGCACTCTTCCGTGAAAGCAACTGACCACCGATTGCCACGTTTTGCGAAGACGGAAACAACAAAAGCAAAGGCAGGGGCACCTCGTGAAGAGTGGCCCACACTTCCACGAGCGCAACCTGATTCAGAGCCGCATCGATTCCCGCCGACCTCCACGTCCTCACGAGCCGCCGATTCAAAGACGACTGAAGATCGCCAAGTGATAGTCATGTTGCAATCGCTTATGAGCGCAATGCGCATTATGTTATGCAACATGAAGACTCCGTCTGCGCAGAGCGCGCTGCAGGTGCTGGACACTTTGAGTCCGGTGCTTGCAGCTCTATGGTAAAACCATGGCCCGCGAGATGCGACCGTTTCAAGAGGAGGTCAAGAATTCATCTGTCTTTCAGAGGAACGCAAGAGGACTTAAGGCTCGCATATCCGACTTCAGACAGTATGTTTTCACCAACCAGTTCCTTATCATAGTGATATGCGAGCCCAACCTGTCAGCTCCCTTAAGACTGTCCGGATATGAATGCTTCATGTCCTCCACCCACGGAGAATGCAGCAAGGTTCTTGTGTTTATACACCGCGCCTTGACCTACGTTCATCACCCAGTACCACCTGACGAAGAAAACCAATACGTTTGTCTAACAGTGAAGAAGAACAAGATCACATTCACAATTCTCGGAGCCTACTTTTCTCCATCAACTCGTTTAGATTACGAACGCTTAGGCGGAGTTTTGAGATCAACTCCCCAGCCGTGGGTGATAACTGGTGACTTCAATGCCCACTATTACTTATGGGGAAGCTCCAGGGTCAACACTACACGTAGACAGTTGGTGTCCCTTGCCTCTGAATACGAACTTTGCCTCTCTAATGATGGAAGTCCTACTTATCTGCGTGGACCAGCGTACAGTAGTTGCCTGAACCTTACTTTTGTCTCACGCTCGTTCGCCAGAAGAGTGCACTGGTTTTCCGATTTGGAAACGCGTGGTAGCGACCACATCCCAACTTACCTGAAGATTGAAGGTTTGACAAGATCCAAGTCCCCCAGAGCCATCCAGTGCACCGACTGGCGAAAATACAAGTCAATCATGGAGGAGTGTTGTGATGGTTCACCATTCAACATGGTGGACGCAATGAGGAGCGCCCTAAAGACTACCACGCACTCATTTTCGATCAGTTCAGCACGCACCGACTTTGACATTGAACTCGAGAAACTTCGTGCAATTCGTCGCCGTGCGGAATGAAGATGTCGACGCACAAAAGTCAATTTATGATTTGAGATTGGCTAGACGCACACAGAAGAAAATGCAGCGTCACATGAACAAGCTTGCTTCGCGCCGATGGGTGTGAGTAGACCTGTGCGCCGGTCCTGAAATCGCCGGCGGCGGCGCGCCGGTGTTTGCACCTCCGGCGGCGGCGCGTCAACGGCGCGAGGTTCATCGGATCGGCGGCGGCGCGGCGCGGGGAAGGGGGGGTATTCAAGAGTTGGTCGGCCGAGAAATTTGACCCTCGAATTTTGACAAGGAAAAAAGAACGTTCCCCCGGAAGGGGCGAAACAGTGAATACATGTTACGAACATGTCGTAATAATATAATGAACTAGGCATGGCAGCTAACTCTTTTTCATCCGATCTCATGAAACTTCAAAATGCTAGTGTTAGGGAATACGGCCGGTTCACGTGAAAGAAGTGGTTTTCGTGCAGTTTGCCGTATCAGTGCTCGCAGCACGAAGCGATGAGATCACAGCGCGCAGAAGTGTACGAGCCATTTTCTTATCCCTGCCGAGTTAGCCCGCTCGCCAGCGCTCGTTACCGCGTCCTAAAGTCAAAGTTCACAGTTGCGGTTCCAGCCATGGAGACCCTTTACTCCGGCGTCCCTTCAAACTGCTTGGTCCTGCGAAAGACAGACAAGGCGCTTGTTGTCTTGTTGAGGAACAATCGACGGCAGCCCTCGCACGCGGAATGATGTCGAATTAAAGAAGCTGCCCATCTCCGTCGCACGCGCCCTCCGTGCGACGGAGATGGGCAGCTTCTTTTAATTTATGCTTCAGCCGTGTTCCTGGCTGGCGCTCGCGAGCTTTTACTAGCGCGTACAGCATACGATGTGTGTACAAAGCTTAATGACTTGGACTTTAATCGGAAAATGACGGCGACGATGAAAACCTGTACGGAGCGTCCAAATAATTTTTATCGCAAAAAAATATACGTGAACTGTGGAAGCAGGCTGGCTTTTTTGTTTGTTTGTTTGTTTGTTTGTTTGTTTGTTTGGAGAACTGCATCGTCTTCGCTGTAAAGAGTTCGTCTCTTGGAAGAATCAAATAATCTGGCACTTCTTCCATTGGTTTCGTTCTCCCTTTCACTAAAATTCTTACAAGGGATATCTCCTCAAGACGTATTTCTTCATAAAGCACGTGTACAATGTTAGCGCTGAGCGTAAAGCCTATCAGCATTTTGAGCTTGTTGGCTACCCGCTGTTGTTATTTGCGCTTGCGCAATCGGAAACTCCCAAAATGGGACGAAATTAGTTCATCGCGTACGATAATCTTTCGAGGGAGGGAGAACAAGTGGGCGTATGCATGGCAAAACAGGGTAGGAGATAATTTACGACTGACATTTCTCTATAGACCAGTCGAGTATGTGCCCCTAATTATGTCATGTGAATCACCATTCTGGTGTCACGAAGAGCGCCAAAAAATATAAAGTTTCGCCACAAGGGCGAAGCAATGAATGCGATAGCAAGCAATTTGAATGTCACACTCAAGAACGAGAAGCAGCTCGATACTTGCAGCTTCCCGCTGAAGCACGAAGAAAGACGCTCGAAGATGACGCACAGGTATACACAGGACAAGCGTGAACTGACAACTCCCACAGTTGTTACGCCCATAGGTGGGCAAAACATGTGGAGCTCACTCAGACTCACTCATGAAATATGTTTTGCCCTTGGGACTCACTCGGACTCAGATTCACCAAACGTTTCCCTCAGCCGGACTCACTCGGACTCAGATTCCCTAAAATTTTTCCCAGCCGGACTCACTCAGACTCACGAAAATTTTCCCAGCCGGATTCACTCAGACTCAGATTCACGGCTCCATCTGAGTCTGAGTGAGCCGACTTATGAGTCCATTAGCGTACAATTGTCTTCTTCGAACTTGGTGTAAATGCTCTTTAACACCAATATCTCGCGTAATCGGTGCTGTACTTGGTGCATTTTCATCTCGTACCTTATCAGCGGTTGCAATCCAGTAAGGACTTTTTATAAAGAGATAACTCACGTGAAATATTTTTTATCAAAAATTCCCTGGAAAGAGTTTCCTGAAGCGGGGGGGGGGGGGGGGGGGAGTCACGGCATTACTCCTTCTTCCGTAACTCACGCCTCTGATCAATAAATATTGAGCTGGCGCATGAACACTGGTGCTTTGAAGTATGCGTGAGTCGGCATGAGTATAAACGTGAACCTACGTAAGACTGATAGTAAAGCTAAGTTGCGTAAATAGAACCATAGATCGGCAAAAAAGTGTAGAGCTCACTCAGGCTCACTCAAGAAATACATTTTGAGCTTAGGACTCAGTCGGACTCAGACTCACCAAAATTTTCCTCAACCGGACTCACTCGGACTCAGACTCATTAAAACTTTTCTCAACCGGACTCACTCAGACTGCGACTCAAGGCTCGATCTGAGTCTGAGTGAGTCTGAGTGAGTCGATTCATGAGTGAGTTTTCCGACCTATGGTTGCGCCTTTGTGCTCGAGCAACACGCTGAAAGTGTCGACAACGAAGAAGCCAGAGAAGCTCTTAGATATTTCTTGTTTTTTGAAGTATCTCCTGCCACGCGATGACGTCGGACGCAACGTGTGCACGGTGTTTTTTTTTCTTCGTTCCACATCACGGGTGGGTACTGAAAGAGGCCCCTTTTTTGTGCGCGTCTCGAGGGCAGTTTTCAAATTGAAAGAAAATGCAGGTGCGTTGCGTGACAGAAAACACGCTCCAAGCTCCTCCGAGATCTGCATACCGCCAGCGGTAAATGGTGTCTATAAATAGGTTACCGTTAAAATGAGAGTGAATGATTCGAGAAAGAAGAAGAAAAGAGCGCATGCGCAGTGCGTGGCTGAGTGATCTTACGCAGCGCGCTGCTGAGCGAGGGGTCGCTGGTTCGAATCCCCGGTCGGGTGCATTTTCTTCAGATTTTTCTTTGTGCCTTCATATATATATATATATATATATATATATATATATATATATATATATATATATATATATATATATACATAGAAATCCGGGGCTTGACGGCGGCGGCAAAAGTAAGCCGAGTTTCCATGTAATGGCTATCGCAAGAACAAAAAAAAAAACGACACGGGAGAATAACGATCTCGATGTTGTATTTTCAGAGATTCTTTTGGGGCACTTCAAAAGACTGGGTGTGCACACACGGACACAAGAGAGTAGTCAAGACACCGTAAACGCCGCTAACTGAAAAATGGTACAGCGGCGGTAAAGAAGGTAGACAAAAAAATTAAGGTAGCTTCGCACTAGTGGTGCCAAACCTGAAGGAAGTGCGGAGCTGGGCAGCCCTCTTTGTTTCTCTTCGGTTTTTTCTCTTTCTTTCCTCCTGTCCTTTTTTTCCTCTGTTTCCGTTTTTTTATTCTGTATTTTTTTTCTAATGATTTCTTCCCTCTCTCTATCTATTTCTTTCGTTTTCTCGCTCTTTCTATTTTTCGTCCTATTTTTTCCTTTCATTCTCTGTTCCTATTTTTTGCTTGCTTCCTCTTTTTTTTTTCCTATTTTAATACGTGGTTTTGCCTGTGTTATGCCAAGCGACGACAGCATAAGACAACATACGACAGCCGGGGCCCCTGACGTGCTCCGCACTTAATATTATCAAGGCGCTCGAAGACCAAGAGGAAGAAGACTTCTCCTACAGGCGCGAACGCGCTCGAAAATTGGGGGGACCCTTAAGCTTCGCCTTTAAGAGTTGAACGCAATAGCGACATCCCGTCCCAACTGCGTACTTCAATCACTTAGTGCATACTATGTAATGGGTAGTATGCTTTAAACCAGGAGAAATTATGCGCGGCAAATGTGGGAAATGTTTTCGAACTTGCTATGCACCCACTACGTGGTGTTAAGGGGAATACGCGCAGTAAGGTGTGTGCCGTTTGTAATGGGTGGCTGGCTTTAAACTATGGAATCGTTATGATAGTCACATATTCTGACGCCCGATGGCAATGTACGCTTGTACCACGCAATATTCCTGGGATATTACATGTTATATTGCGACGCCTGTATAAAGGACGCTTGCGCTTGCGAAGCATGGAAGTTATTTTCACTGCATTTCCAAGCAGAGGAAGTTATTTTCACAGTATTTCCAAGCAGAGGCGTGGCTGTGTGGTAGAACACCTGCTTGCCACGCAGACGACCCGGGTTCGATCCTCACTCGGACCCGAAAGTTTTTTATTATTTATTTTATTTGCATCTTTCTCGATTTTTCGGTCACGGACAAGATGATGATTTTTCGGTCACGGAAAAGATGATTTTTCGCTCACAACCAACGACGCCGACGCCGGAATTTCTGCGAAACGAGCTCTTTAACGTTATCGCGTTAATATTCTACAGATATGTATGCGATAAATGGTTTTGCTTGCGTTTCGCCAAGCTACGACAGTATACGATGAGAGCGTGCGACGACGGCATACAACGGCCCGGGCCCCCAAAGTGCTCCGCACTTAAAATACTTATTTGCGCATTCCCAGGCAAGAGGCGATACCTATTAGTCAATTGCACGTAACGGTCTACGGGAGAGATAACTGGTTACTCTCTCTTGTGTCTGTGTTTTCACGTCGTGTCGTTTTAACATGAATACCTACCAAAAAAGCTCACCGATCAATTATTCTAAATTTTTCTTTCCCTTAACTTCTCGATTTATTTATCGACTTACTCGAGTAAAAATGAAAAAAAACGTGCATCGACATGTATTACTTATCTATTTTGTTTATCTATGCAAGATGTAGTAAGTCCAAAAGTATACGAATATGCTATCCAGCTAGTTGGGTCTTCACCTTTTAAGGCGGGAAAGAGGCGCCCCCAGCGTTGAGGTCAGGCAATACTCTTGACACTTCTGGAGGAGAGAAACGGACAACTTCCGGGAGCGATTCTCGATGTGTCCATCTGAAGGTAACGACAGTCCACTTCGGCACAGCGCATTCAATTATACTCGAAAAAGCGGTCAGCCGTGATGTTTGCTCTTGAGCACGTCGATGCCCGAACCCGCCAGCACATTCCCAGCGTAAAAAGGAAGTGGACGAAATGGGTACCGAAGCAGGAACTTTTCCTGGACTTAACTTGCATATGAATGAGTCCCAGATGTTGAGAACGATGCAGGGAATGCGTATCGATCTCTAGAGGGTGCGTTAGAAGGGCGGCCACATTAAACCATGTATGGCTTACGCGATCAGAATTCATGCACGGTCTCCGAGATGTACGCCAAAAAAGCGGGTGTCTGGGCGCAGCGTTCGTTGCGTTAAAGCGCATTCTGTCCCTCTCATTATTGTCAAGAGTTGAAGAAGCTTCGTGAGATCAAGATGACGTTGCGGAAGAAGAACCGGAAACAACGGGAGCGCTGGTTGCCGAACTCCTGCCAAGTGAGCTGCGGCCCGAAATGCAGAGTCCACTAGGGGGACACATCGAGAATAACTCCCGCAACCATCAAAAAATGAAACAGGGAGCATGCTGGGAACTGTGACCAGAGTATGAGAAGCACGAGGGGGAGCGGTGTCGGAGGAGGTTGATTT
>JALIZH010012235.1:0-61602 GCA_030522465.1 Rhipicephalus appendiculatus
ATGTCCAAAAAAGGGAGCGGTCCTCGCCTTTCAAGTATGAGGAATGCGATGGTGGTGGAATGCGCACGCGAAGGGCGTGTTTCTCCTGACATTTTCTTTCGGGGGAACCTGTGTTTGCGACGAGTGGTGTGCAGGTGTGGAGCGACATCATAGTTCGTCAAAACTTGACAGTATTCAAGAAGGGTCAGCAACCCCCCTCTTTTTCTTCTCTCGAAGCGGTTATGGAGAGAAGGTTAAGTGGACGCCCCCTTGGAGGCGGTAACCATGAGCGTCAGAGTGACGTTCCCTTCAAGTGGTCACTAGTGCAGTGATTGTACATTTTAATGAAATCATCTCCCTAAAAAGGAAATGAACTGTATATAACGAGCCGTCGGACTCCAGCTCGAGACGATTCTGTCATCTTTCATCATGTAAAGAAACTTCTGTTAAGTTTCTTCCTCATCAGTCGCTCACTGCCCCGGCTCTCTGCTCCTGACATCGATGGGCCTGCGGTGCGACACCTTCACTCAGCACCACGCTACCCGCTGGTCGGCTCCAGCATCAGGCCAGTCGCAACCCTAGGAAACGACGAGAAATTAGTCGACCCCCCCCCCCCCCTCACCCTCTCTTCGTTGTATTTTTTTCAGAAAATCCTCCCAGACTGCTACATTCCTCTGCCCGAACGTAGACATGCAAGTTTGGCACGTGTTCAAGGGAGCAGGTCTCGTCGAGGTTGATGACCCCTCGCCTATCTCCCCTTTGAGGCTCTTCCCCCTTGTCGGTATAGCTCTGGGACCATGCCACGCCAAGTTCGTTGACCGTGTGCAATGTCTCGGTGCTGTGTGCAATATCTTGGTGCCGTGCGTTCGTGACCATATTTTGGCATCGTCTTAGACGGTGCAATGTCCACGTGTAATATGTGATGTTTTTCCCCCTACCTCGTTGGCGGAACTCTGAGACCACCGGGCACCGTATTGGCTGAAGATTCGGACAATGCGCCCAGCGTTGGCAGCACGGCGCTATAGAAGCCGAAGACATTTTGCATAATGTCACTTCTCAACTTCTCCCTTCGCCTTACTATGTAAATAAATCTGTCGTTCCGTACGAGCGCCTCTCCTCTCTGCAATGTTGGACGATGGTTCCGACGACGGGGGCCAGCTACCAATGTTTGCCCGCCGGATCCGGGTTCCCAGCGACTGGTATGAGCACGGAGTTGCTGCAATCACCGGGCCCAACAGATGGAGGCAGCGGAGGAATGCTGCCAAGCAGGGTGACGGAGCAACTGGCACCAGCGGTGGGAAGCTCCCTAAACAACGAGTTCCAACAGATAGATAGATAGATAGATAGATAGATAGATAGATAGATAGATAGATAGATAGATAGATAGATAGATAGATAGATAGATAGATAGATAGATAGATAGATAGATAGATAGATAGATAGATAGATAGATAGATAGATAGATAGATGCAGGGCTGGGCAGTGATACTTGGAAATGTATTCCGGAGTACAGATATCGAAATACATCGGTTGTAAGCCTGAAATACAGATACTAAAATAGATTTCCCGTTGACGTAAGAGGATATTTTGGAGATACTTTTGCAAAAAGTCGCGGAAAGTATTCCGGAATACAGATACAGCAATACAGATACAGGAATATTTTTTTCGGAGATGCTGTTATTCTACAGAGACAGTAGTTAGTGAAAGAGGTTGTTGGAAACAAAGGTGCAGAGAATTGAACCTTGCTGTTTCTTTTTTTCTTTATTACAGTATTCTCAGCGCCATTAGGATATACCAGAGAGGGGGACTTACAAAGTACATTACGGGTAATAATTATATAATTGGTGGTATCAATTGCAATTAAGAAATGGCTTGGCGCCCCCCTCTAATGGCCTGCCACCCAAAGAAATGGCTTGCCACGATCTAATGGCTCGCCACCCTAAAAAAATAGGCGTGCTGCACTGGCCTTGAGCGACAGCGACTTTCAGAGACCGACAGCACTGCCTCTGTGATTCTGCCGTCAGCGGCGTAGGGCGCTTTTTCACATGGGCCATTCTGTGCTTGAGGGGAAACCATCGTGGCCCTTACTATGTCGCCGACCAGCCTTTGGTTGTCTTGGCACAAAAACAAAAAGAAACCTTCATTCTCCCCTTGCAATCACTGAAAACGCGCCTAGACTCATTTCTCACAAAATAAAAAAAATTAACGAGATACCCGTGCCCTGCATAGTATCAAGGTACAATCGATACATCGTAAAGGTATTTCACTACTGAGATACAAATACATTTTTGAAATGTATCTCGATACAGAAATACAAATGCTCAAAAGTATCTCTGAAATACTACCGCGATACTCTTGTATCGCGATACTGCCCAGCCCTGGATAGATAGATAGATAGATAGATAGATAGATAGATAGATAGATAGATAGATAGATAGATAGATAGATAGATAGATAGATAGATAGATAGATAGATAGATAGATAGATAGATAGATAGATAGATAGATAGATAGAACACAATGGTAGAAGTGCGTTTTATTCGCCAAGAAATGCTTGACGTTTAAAATTTTACGCATCACCGCTAGCTCTTTCACACATGCGTATTCCGCTGAAAATACCATGTACTGCTGAGCTATGCAGCTGGTATGATCGGTCAAACAATTCTTAACCAGCATGATTCTGCAGGACGCTTCCTACTAGAAGAATGCGGTGCGACTAATACGGCTTATTTATAGGGCATGCACCTTACCTTATACGTCATGAGTACCTTGTATGGTCAGGAACACGCTTTATTGTGAGCATATTTTTTGTTTGTATTATATATGATACACTTTGTACTGTTGTAATCAATTACAGGAAAAAATAATTGCGTTACATAGTCGTCTTTCCTCGGAAGCTCCTGCTGGTACTAGCGAAATGACCGGCAGCGTGGCCGTCGTCGTGTTGTCGCTAGCGCTGCGCGTCTCCGGCGCACTATGGCCGGTCAACGAACAGTAGGAGCGAGAACCAAGCCTCCCCTCCCAACCCCAGACGCACATGATTCTTTGTAAGAGGGGAGGGGCGTGTTACCCTCGTGGCCGTCTCGCATTCATACGCTTCCCATAAATTCATGTTATGCAAGCGTGGGTTTATGTTCTCTGGTACGAAAATTGAAATACCCCGATACTATTGATTAATTGCTTTATTGATTGTTGTGGTGCACTGTTCTATTGGGAAGTTCTGCAGAGAACAGTGAAACAAAAGGCTTTTAGGTGAACCTTGTAAATGCGGCGTACCTTGACCTATGATCACATCTTGGCCTGCATAGTCTCTGGAGAGCACACTGATAAATGGCAATGCTGAACCTCTGCGATCAAACCCCCCACCCGCATAAAATGTGCGAGGCAGGTACTAAACCACGCAAGACATGAAACAGCGAAACTGCACAAATTTGAAGGCTAACCTAGCTGCTTCTAGGTTGTTTCTAGGGCTTAAGTAAGTGGTGCAGGTTGTTTCTACGTTTCTTCTAGCTCGTTGTCAGGCTTTAGCTAGATGATGCTAGCGGTTTCTACGTTGATTCTCAATGCAGAGAGGTTCGAGTTAAACCACAGATATTTTACAGACACGACGCGGATGTCCAAACTCGTGCTCAAACGAAGCCTTCGAACCTCTCACAAATCTGCTGCGTAAGTCCTCGTTGGCGTAAGCCTTCCATCACTTCGGGGTCTTCTCGCAGCCGCCGTTACTTTTCCCGTTTCGTAGTATTTCATAGTTGTACGTACTACGGGTCTTCTGCTCGTCGCCGCCTCGCAGCCATTCGCTAGGCTAACTGTTGCCTTCATCTTTAGTGTACCAGTGGCGACTACTGAATTTACCCAGTTTCTGTGGCACATAGCCGTTTATGATTTGTTGGGCTAACAGTTACCTTCTTCATTTTTCGTGTACCAGGGGTGAGTACTGGACTTCACCCAATTTTAGCTTAAACAGCTCCACTGTTAAAACTCCAAGCAACAAATAATTCAAGCACGCGGGAGAATGAATAACCTAAACTGGTTTCCTGCGTTTGATTTGTGTTTAGATATACCTGACTAATAATTCTTGATAAGTCAGTGTAAGTGTAACGGTTTTGTTCCATGTAATAGGATAGTTATTTGATTTGATTGATTTGTTCATTCAGCCCCCTCCCCTCTTCAGTTACACTTCCTGAGCGCGGGCGTTCACGTGGCATCGTTCCATTTCCACCCCACCTGAGAGGCTCCTATTTTGCCACTGGTCACGCGAACGCGATGGTTGCTTTGTTTTATCGAGCGCCATGGATGAAGAAGGAAGATTAGCACAGTGTCCACTAAGGTAGCTTCACTGTAAACAGTTACAACACGTAACTACGAGCACTGTGCAATTGATTTCGAAGGCCACCATGAGGCGACACTTCCAGTATAACCTTATTCGTCCCACATGCTATTATAAAGCTGAACTTAACCCTTAGGCAGCACTGCTGTAACTGTAAGCGCAATAAAGAATTTGGGTCATTTTAAGGCGCACGTTTTCACCGATGTGGTAGCGGTCTTTAAAATGGTCCCTCTTACACCGTTCGTGAGCTTCGTGGGTTTGGGCAATGAGGAGAACTTGGGATAAAGCCGCTGAAAGCTAATAAAAATATGCCTATTCGCATGTCGCAATGGATGTGCTCTTCCAAATAGATACAGAACCACCCAAATTAATTGATATCGCGCTTTTAAATTTGAAAAAGGCGCGTGTTTTGCTCAACGGATTCAGCAAGAACGCTTTAACCCTAACATGGTGCATCATGTAGTCTGTAATTGTTACAATATCGCCGAACTACCACGTTCATATAATGAAGCATGTAAATCTATGACCATCTAATGCTCATGTGACCTTGCTGATCTCCTTCCTTTTTGTAATATTTTTTCTCACCCTCATGGCATGTATAGTAACAAACAGGTTATTACTCTTTCTCGTCTGCCCCTGCAGAGTGTTTTACTTGAAAACTGTCGATCGCATACTATTTCCTCAAAACTGCTATTGCAGTCGAAGACTCGCACCTCTGTAGGAACGTTAAACAAAAGAATCACATATGTTAAACGGATCCCTAGTGGTGCCACATGACATCCACATTACTGCATATTATGTCGCGCTCATCTTTTTTTCAGTATAGCTAACAAAGCCCCACAGGTGTCAGTGCAGTGTCTACTGTGAATGCGACGTCGGCTTGTTTTGTTCTCTTAGAATAGCGGCTCTTCTGCTTCTTTCAAGGTTATTCGCGTCTAAGCAATTTTCAGGGAAATGTTTAAATTCAACCATAAGAATGCATCTGGTGAAATGTTCTAAAAAAGCTTTCCTCTAACTTTCATTTTGTACTCTCAACACATCATACACGTGTTTCCTTTCATACAGCGTATACTTTTAGCTACAAGGCGCAAGAACTATATGGGCATTGTTATCGAAGGTGCGGCAAAATTTTGCATTGTGTCATGACTATGTGTTTTTCTTTCGTTTTTTTTTTTGTGGGGGGTGGGTAGGAGTGCAGTGGCACGGCAGGTGAAAATTTATGAAGGGCCGCTGCCCTCCTGGCGCCCCCCTCATCATTATTAGCTTCGTTTGTATGCCAACCTCTAACCTTGAAGTTAGGTGTATGAGGATCAGAATCACTTTGCTTGCTGAAGATATTTGTTTGCAACAATAAATCTCTAGTGTAGTGGAATGCGCCAAGTTTAGTAATCTGTGTATTTAAAAACCGAGTATACTTACGAACGGAGCGTGAGGGGTACGGTTTACAGAAACGAAAAGATATGAAGGCTAAATATGCACGAGGACAAAAATGTGAAATTCTCCTATGGATCATATGCGTTACACAAAACACGAAGCAGTCACAAATGCTCTAATTGGTCTTGGGAATCCTCAGTAAGCGACATTTTGCATTCTTAATGAATTATCGAACTTTCTGTATTCTTGCGGGTAATGATAGCCTTCTTTAGTGGGTGAATGCTTTAGAGTGAAAGTGTTCTGTAGTGATGAATACGGGATCCAGCAAAATACGCCTAAAACAGGCGAAAGTCAGTGCTCGTGCTCACTTCACTTTCAAGCCAACTTAGCAGCTTCGCCTGACTTTTAATATTTAATGGTCTATTTGTGCAGGTTCTATCTAGTGTGGATGGCAAAATGTTAATGAAGGTTAGTTCTCATTAATACTGGGTTTAAAAAAGCAAACGAACCCTTAAATCAACACTTCTTTCCTTCATTCACAGAGAGGGTCTCGTTCTGGCAGACTTGTAGCCTTGAAGCAGTATGCGTGGGATTATTAGTCAGCTGCCAGCTCCTAATAAGATCACGTACTACGTGACGCCAATGGGCAAAATAGTTTTCCACACTCACCGTAACGGCAACAGGCGGCGCTGACTCACGCTCCGACGTTTAAATGCACATATATACCCTATAAAGTGGACGGAGGGATGACCGCCACCGTAACTAAGTGGTAGAGCACCGGACGCGTTATTCGAAGGTCGTAGGTTCAGTCCCTGCCGGTGGCAAGTTATTTTTCGTCCACTTTTTCTTTCGTGACATTTACATGACAAGTACTTCTGACAGCATCCCCTATACATTCCTTGGCATTATTGTCTGTTTGTTTTTATTAATACTGTGCTTAACAAAGCAAACGAGCCCTTACTTCAACAATGCTTTCCTTCAATGAAGGTTAGAATAAAGCGCGACTTATGGTACGAATAAAGTCACATGTAATATTGCGTCGTAACACTCCACACGGAGTGAGATGGAGCGCGGATAACTGTCGTCTTTCGCGTCTTATTCTGGCGTCCGTTTTTGTAGTGAGGAACCCAGGGAGTCTCCACAGACCACCCACTCATTTCAGAGGGAGCCGTGCTCGCCAGTACCAGTTGTGTCCGGCAGGTAGGTAGGTAGGTATAAACTTTATTTGATCCATGAAAGAATCATGTGAGGGGGGGTGTGTGGGGGAAGTGGAAGCAGGAAGACGGTGGGCCCTCGGGCCGCTCTAGATGGCCGGACACTTCTGTGCTTCGGCGACCCCTCTGGTCCAGCCCACTCTCCGGAGCTGCAACTCCGGTTGCGAGCTGCGCAGAGCCGCCTCCCATCGCTCCTGGTGTTGTGACCCTTGCCACGGGGGCTTGGGTTTTGTTTGGGCAATTAACAAAGGCGTGATTGAAGTCGGCTCTGGTGCTACGACACAGGTTGCAGTGAGGAGAGGTTTCGCCATGTGTAATAAGGGAGAGAAAAAAAGGAGTCGTGACTGTGGCCGTTTGAAGTCTGCGCCACAAAACCTGGTCACTTCTGGAAAGAGATTTATGCGGCGGGGGATACGTTAGGCGGGGAATTTCGATAAAACAGTGTTATATCGTGGTAGCTGAGGTGTCGATCCCTGGCACCGCGAAGCGAAGGCAGGTCGCTGTGAGCCCGGTTGGCGAGTGCTCGGGCTTGGGTGTGAGCGGCCGTGTTGCCTGGGTGTCCACTGTGCGCAGGGACCCAGAGGAGAGTGATGAGAAGATCAGGCGGAGGAGATAACTCAAGGATTCTAGCAGCCGGTGAGTGGATTTTGAGAGTGGCGTAATTACGAATTGCAGTTTTAGAATCAGAGAAAATATACTCGGCGGAGGAGTGAACAATTGCTAAGGCAATTGCCGCCTCTTCTGCTTCCAGGGATTCTGTCGAATTTGGAATGGACGCACTAGCGATAAGGTTTTGAAATCCGTCTACAACGGCTATTGTGAAAGCTGGACGATCTGCATATTCGGCCGCGTCTACGTATACTGCTGGAGAATTAGGAGGGAAGCGCTTGTGAAGAGTTTTAGCTCTAGCTTCCCGTCTCGCTCGATTATGTTCTGGGTGAGTGTTTTTGGGGAGTGGCGGGATGCATAGGTTGTTGCTAACAGCGACTGGAAGTGTGTGCGTGGCCGTGGTATGACCAGGAACGGTGATTCCAAGTCGGCGCAGGAGTACCTGACCAGTTTCTGTAAGCGATAGCCTTTGATATTGACTGAAGAGATGCGCCTCTACGAGCTCTCCCAGAGTGTTGTGCACTCCTAATTGAAGTAATTTATCCGTGGCTGTTGATTTAGGGAGATGGAGAGCAGTTTTATAGACAGTGCGGATGAGTCTGTTGAGTTGCTCGGTCTCCGTAGGTGTGAGATAGAGGTAGGGGATGGAATAGGTGATTCTGCATAGGCAAAAGGCCTGAATGAGGCGACGTGTGTCTGCTTCCCTCATGCCGCGATGCCGATTGGAAATGCGTTTAATTAAGGAAGCTGCATTATGAACCGAAGAGCGAATTAACTTAATGGTCTCAGCGTTGGAGCCAATGTCGGAAATATTAAGACCTAAAATTTTGATTTTATTAACCCTGCGAATGGGGGTGTCATCTAGTATGATTTGAATGTTAAAGGTATCCCGCTTTTTAAAGTCAATAATTAGGAGTTCTGATTTAGCCACCGAGCAAGTGACCCCAATACTATTGGAGTGTTCAACAACAGTGTCAGCGGCCAACTGTAGCTTTGATTCGATTTCGCCATGGTTGCCGGCATTGACCCAGATCGTGATGTCATCCGCGTACAAGGAGTGATTACCGTAAGGAAGTTTGGCAAGTTTCCGGGCTAGCGGAATGAGAGTAACGTTAAAAAGAAACGGGGACAAAACCGCTCCCTGCGGCGTTCCCTTGCTTCCTAGCGTGAAGGGATCGGTTTTGAATGTGCCTAATTGTAGGCGGACGGACCTGTTGCTGAGAAAGGCAGTGACATACTTGTGCGTGCGAGAGCCTACGTTTAGTTCGCTAAGAGACTGCAGAATGGAGAAGTGAGAAACATTATCAAAGGCCTTGGTCAGGTCTAATGCGACCATGGCTCTAGTGATGTGTGGGAAAGTTGGATTGAGCACATCCTCCTTAAGCTGTAACATGACATCCTGAGTTGAGAGTCCCGCTCGGAAGCCATACATGGTGGAGGGAAAGAGTTTTTCTTTTTCCATGTAGCGGTTAAGGCGATTTAGGGTTACACGCTTCATCAGCTTACCTGTACATGAGGTAAGAGAAATCGGTCTCATATTCTTAAGATCTAACGGCTTATTATTTTTGGAGATGAAAGTCACCTTAGCTGATTTCCATTCCTGGGGGCAGCGTGCCCTGCTCCCATTGTTGATTTATGTAACTGGTAAGAGCGGCCAATGATTGGGAGTCTAAATTTCGGAGTGTTTTGTTTGTAATTCCATCTAGTCCTGGAGCGGATGTGGTTCACAGTTTGCTTAGTGCAGCCCACACTTCCGCCTCTGCAATCGGTGCATCCAAGTCTGGATTGGGAGCTCCTGTATAGGTAGGTAACAATTCTCGCTTTAGGTCAGGGAAATACGTGGTTTTAAGAGCAGCTTCAAGGTCTTGCCCTTGTTTCTCTACCTCAAACAAAAGTTTCGTAATTTGCTTATTACTTTCAGAGCGCGAGGAGCATGGATCTAACATATGGCGAAGCAGGGACCATGAGTTCTTCATATGTAGAGTGCCATCAAGGCGGTTGCAGATCTGGTTCCATTGCTGTGATGAAAGCTCGGCCGCGTGTTCAGTGACGAGTTGGAGCGTTTGTGCCATTTTACGTTTTAATTTGCGATTATGTTTTTGCTTTAGCCATCGCTTCTCCAAACTCTCATAGGCCTCCCATAGGTGGAGCAGCCTGCTGTCTACTTCATCGCGGATATGTTCTGCCGGGGCTACTTTTTCGCTAAGAGCTACGTCCCGTTTGAGCTTAGACGCCCAGTCGTTGTAGTCCTCAATTTCTTTTGTCGGGTTTCGGTCTCGGATTTCACGGAATTTGTCCCAGTCGACAATAGTTTTCAAATGAAACTGCGGACGGAAATTGGCGCTGGACAGTGTGATTGTTAAGATGTAATGATCACTGCCGAGGTTGACTCCAGTGTGTGTCCAGTAAGCTTGTCGCACGTTTTTAGTGAAAGTAAGGTCCCGGGTGGTATTTCTGCTAACGCTTTTGCCAATGCGTGTGGCTAGCATGCAATCAGTAACTAGGGTGCACCTGTTTCGCTGAATGTATTGAAAGAGGCTGGTGCCTTTCCGAGTGTTTCTCCTGTAACCCCAATCTACGCGCGGTGCATTAAAATCACCCGTTACGACTAAGGGAGCGGAGCTTGCTATTTGTATGACCTTATCGATTGCTTCGAATACCGCAGTGAGACCACCTCTAGGATGAGAATAAATATTTAAGACAAAATATGTGCCTTATCCTGTACGACGCGGGAGAAGTTCAAGAAGAATGCAGTCAGAGTAAAGATCGGAGAGATCATGTGCTATAAACGAGATATTCCTTTGTATATATGTGGTGGCCCACGGGGAAATAGGATTCGAATGTACAGCCTGATAGCCTAGGAGTTTGCAAGCTTTTAAAGGCTCCTGTACGGAGATGACATCAGGGACGGGTATAGACTGTTGTATGTAGAGTGAGAGGTTGTCTCGCTTGTTTTTTAATCCACGGCAGTTCCATTGCCATATGCAGAGTGAAGACGGTAAGGATGAGGGAAGGGTGCAGGAGGGAGTTATGGCTGCGAAGGCGTTTGAGAGGGGAGGGATTGTGGCGGAGCTTCCAAAGAGGGGAGCCGAGCAACTAACATGTCGAGAATATTCTCTATCTTAGTGAAGCGTTCTGCGATTTGGGTGAAACTTAAATCAACCTTTTGCCTGAGTTCCCGGTGTTCTTTCCGAATTTTTTTGAGTCGTGCATTTAAGATCAACTTCCGATGATTCGGGCTGTTCCGTTCTTTTCTTTTTTTGCTGGGTGGGGGGGAGGAATCTGTAAGATCGGTCCCTGACAGGTCTGCCATATCAGGCTCCGTGATAGAGGGGAAGATGGATAGGGGCGGAGAGGACGCAGGCGGAACGGCTGCAAGTGAACTTAAACGGTCCAGCACCAGAGCCAACTGTTGCTTTAGCTCTTGATTCTCCCGAATTTGACGTTCGATAGTCTCCTGAGTTTGAGAAGTTTCGTTAGAATCGGAGCGCATGCCACAGGAGCAGGAGGTTTCCCCTACCCAGCTCACCTTTCCGGATTGGGTGCCGAGGTCGCGGCTCTGTGACGCACTTCGCCCAGGGATTTTGCCTTTGATGCCATGGTTTCGTCCAGGACTTTTGCTTCTGTTGCCCCGATTTCCGTCGTGGATGCTTGGGAAATACTCCTCCTCGAGCAGGAACTCGTGCTGCTGTTGCTGTTGCTCCTGTTGCAGCCTCTGTCGTGGACGAAAGGGACGGCTGGAGCCACGTTGAAAACGTTGTTTGCAAGCCCTGTCGCCCGTCATGTGAGCGTCCCCACAGATGACACACTGCGGAGTGCAAGGGTGGTCTTCCGGGTGCTTCTGACCACAGCTTGAGCAAGTGAGGCGATTCGGCAAAGGACATACATCTCGTCTGTGGCCGACTTGTCTGCAATTTAGGCACGCTTCCACTTTCGGACGGAAGTTGAAGACGGCATAAAGGATGCCAAATATTTTCACAGAGGGAGGCAGCTCCTCGGCCATGAAATGAATGAGCACTGAGCGTGAGGCACGCCCCATGTCCCTTGCTTGGACTATTGGCAGGAGGGGATTCGCCCGACGTAATTCTCGGAGCAAGTCCTGAGGCGATTTACCATTCCAAGCGCGGTAGATGATTCCTGGCCGTGCCCCGTCCGGGGGAGCTATGTATGCATGAAATGCCAGTTTGTTGCCGCGTAGCGTGAGTTCTCGTATTTTGGCATAGTTGGCAACTCGGTCTGCGCGAGAAGTGGACACTGTGAATATATTCTTGGGCAGGTTGGTGCACACAAGTTCCTCCTCGGCAACTGCAGAGTGCAGTCCACTGTTGGCGACTACAGCTGCCCGTAACTCTCCATTGTTGTACTGGGCCAGATTGACGCCTGCACTCGGGCGAAAGACGATCTTGAAGTCATCGACTGGCAACCGTGGCAGTCTTTTTAAGCGAAGACGCGCCACAGCTGTGTCGTCGATCTTTGATGGAACGCTTGGTGCTGACTCCGTTTTGCTCGCTTGCGTTCCGTCAGCTGACGCCGCTTTTGTTGACTGCGTTCCTTCGGTTTCTTTCGACTGCTGGCGGGGCGAGCGTGTTCGGGCATTCAGGACTACACTCCATTCTTCTGGGTTGAATTCTGTGGCAGGTAGATCCATGCCGCTCACCGTGTACGCCATTGCGTTGCCGAATAGACTTGTGCAGGCGCGACGAAGCGCGAGCCCGACGCCGGTGCCGGTGGCGTTAGCGCTAACGAGGCGGCGTTCCCCCGCTCAGCAGGAGGCGAAGTTTGTAAAGTTCCGCAAGACCGAAGAGGTTGGAGACATTCACCAGCAGCGTCGGCAAGGTGGTAAAGCTCAATAGAGACCACTGTTGGCACCGAAAGAGCAGTCTTGGTTCAAGAAAAAAGCCGGCAGATCCCATGCACTGCACGCACTGTAGGAATCGATGTAATGCGAAGCAGCCAGGAAGGAGCAAATCATGCTTTACATAATTTGCATGTCATGTTTTACATGTTAGGACCTGTCATTTATGTTCGTCACACAGTCACGTCGCGCAATACCAATTTTGGTGTATATCAAGCTAGCGAACTGGACGCAAGCGCACCATGAGCGTGGCATGGAAATGGCGTTGTAGATGACATGCATGCCAAGTGTTTCATGTTACAACCTGCCACTTATGTTCGTCATACAGTGACGTCACTCAATACGAAGTTTGGTGTATACCAAGCTGACGAAACGGCCGCGAGCGCGCCATGAGCGTGGCATGCAGGTCATGTCGCACATGACAAGTCATGATTTCCATATTACCACTTGTCATTTATGTTCATCATACAGTGACGTCACTCAATACCAAGTTTGGTGTATATCAAGCTAACGAAACGGCCGCGAGCGCGCCATGAGCGTGGCATGCATGTCATGTCGCACATGACAAGTCATGATTTCCATATTACCACTTGTCATTTATGTTCGTCCTACAGTCATGCCACTCAATACCAAATTTGGTATATCCCAAGCTAACGAAACGGCCGCGAGTACGCCATGAGCGTGGCATGCAAGTCATGTCGCACATGACAAGTCATGATTTCCATATTACCACTTGTCAGTTATGTTCGTCATACAGTCACGTCACTCAATACCAAGTTTGGTGCATATCAAGCTAACGAAACGTCGGCGAGCGCGCCATGAGCGTGGCATGCAAGTCATGTCGCACATGACAAGTCATGATTTCCATATTACCACTGGTCATCTATGTTCGTCATACAGTCATGTCACTCAATACGAAGTTTGATGTATATCAAGCTAACGAAACAGCCGCGAGTGCGCCATGAGCGTGGCATGCAAGTCATGTCGCACATGACAAGTCATGATTTCCATATTACCACTGGTCATCTATGTTCGTCATACAGTCATGTCACTCAATACGAAGTTTGGTGTATATCAAGCTAACGAAACAGCCGCGAGTGCGCCATGAGCGTGGCATGTAAGTCATGTCGCACATGACAAGTCATGATTTCCATATTACCACTTGTCAGTTATTTTCGTCATACAGTCATGTCACTCAATACCAAATTTGGTGTATATAAAGCTAACGAAACAGCCGCGAGCGCGCCATGAGCGTGGCATGCATGTCATGTCGCACATGACAAGTCATGATTTCCATATTACCACTTGTCATTTATGTTCGTCCTACAGTCATGCCACTCAATACCAAATTTGGTATATCCCAAGCTAACGAAACGGCCGCGAGTACGCCATGAGCGTGGCATGCAAGTCATGTCGCACATGACAAGTCATGATTTCCATATTACCACTTGTCAGTTATGTTCGTCATACAGTCACGTCACTCAATACCAAGTTTGGTGCATATCAAGCTAACGAAACGTCGGCGAGCGCGCCATGAGCGTGGCATGCAAGTCATGTCGCACATGACAAGTCATGATTTCCATATTACCACTGGTCATCTATGTTCGTCATACAGTCATGTCACTCAATACTAAGTTTGGTGTATATCAAGCTAACGAAACAGCCGCGAGTGCGCCATGAGCGTGGCATGCAAGTCATGTCGCACATGACAAGTCATGATTTCCATATTACCACTTGTCAGTTATTTTCGTCATACAGTCATGTCACTCAATACCAAATTTGGTGTATATAAAGCTAACGAAACAGCCGCGAGCGCGCCATGAGCGTGGCATGCATGTCATGTCGCACATGACAAGTCATGATTTCCATATTACCACTTGTCATTTATGTTCGTCCTACAGTCATGCCACTCAATACCAAATTTGGTATATCCCAAGCTAACGAAACGGCCGCGAGTACGCCATGAGCGTGGCATGCAAGTCATGTCGCACATGACAAGTCATGATTTCCATATTACCACTTGTCATTTATGTTCGTCATACAGTCACGTCACTCAATACCAAGTTTGGTGCATATCAAGCTAACGAAACGTCGGCGAGCGCGCCATGAGCGTGGCATGTAAATCATTCTTTTCATGACAAGTTGGTCATGATTTTCATGATATAACCAGCCATTTCTGTTCGTCATACAGTCATGTTATGCCATACCAAATTTGGTATAAATCCCATGAACGATACGGCCAGGAGAGCAGAAAGTCGTAGGCGGCTAGATAGATAGCTAGATAGATACGCTCAAAGTCGCCGAAGTTCGCTAAGAAATGCTTCGCATTTAAAAACTTCGTCGAATGCGGAGCCCATGCGAGGCACAGCAGCCTTGCTTGGCCCCCTAGCGGATTCCCCTGTGTCCGGCAGTGTCTCGCAGACCTACAGCCAGCACACGCACGCCTCGAGTCACAAACGGACCTCAGCATCTTCTACTTTTCGACTTCTCCAAGGCGGTTCTCTCGTGGCAAACCCCGCAATACGTAGAATACGTCGTGCCATCCGCGATTACAACGCAGCGGTCATGGTACGGAAATCCTGTTTTGCTCATTTACTCCAAATTTTACATTTACACTTTACACACCTGGCAGTGTGTTAATGCTTCGGAAAAATTGCACGTTTACCATTCGAAACACGCCGAATGAGATGGACGCGGAGAAACAACGCTTTGAAGAAACTAATCGTGCATTTCACGGTCATAATGCATTACTTCTCTTAGCGAGAGCACTGTGAGAGGACAATGGTAGATATAAAAGGCTTGTTTTTAAAGCCTGCAAAGTATGTGACCGTGGCGCAGTGGATAGCGTGCCCGGCATCTCTTGTCGCGGACTGAGAGGTCGTAGGTTCGAATCCCGTTGACGAAACTTTTTTTTCTTTGTCGTCTGATCATGTCTATTTTTTCGACGTCATTTCCGTGACGGGAATACGTCACTCAAATCTTGGTGGACCCCGGCATAAAATACTTTCGTGTTAAAAAACATGGCACTCTTTGGCCACCCATGGCCCTTGCGCCACAGAACCCCACTAATCATCATATCACTACTTGAGCTTTTCTGTGACTTGCGTCCAAAGGTGTTGAAGACGTTTATTTGGGTCGTTGACTAGCCGCGATTGCCGAAAACTTCGTGCAATGTGCCGCATGAGTGGTTTACCAAATCCCGCTCCCGTGCGGGCCAAACAGGACACTGCGTGAATGAACGCTGAGGGAAGCATGCTGCGTCGATTACAAGAAGAGAATGAGCGAACTTGCCGCCTCATTGCAGTTCATGCTTGGGGTGGGAGCCAGTATTCAATGAGCTAAAATTCTAGACAGGAGTAAGGATAGAGAAGGGCGTGAATTGTTAGAAGCCTTCTATATTAAGAAAATGGCGAGGACTCCGCAAGTGACATTTCTGTTGCTCTCTGTAGCACGGAAAGTAATTTTCTAAGCAGCTGATGACGCCAGGTAGGCATGACATAATATCCAAGTCCTCCGGCTCCCCCTTATCATTCCGGACGCGTGCAAAAATATGAACGAAGAACTGGCGAGGGGGCGAACTATGTAGGGAAGGGTGTTTCAGCTCCACTAACGTTAAACCTGGGGAGGGGTGAAACTTCCAGTGTTTTGAGAGAGATTTCTTTGATGGGGATAGTGGTTCCAAACCTAAAACCGGGAATTTGGGGAAGGGTATTTCCGCTCGACCAATGTCGTCGGAATGCAGCTTGCCCACTCGAAAAACTGTGTAGGAATGCAGCTTACCCAAATGTGGTGCTTTATATTCTTCTTCTTCTTCCTTGCATGCCCGGTTTCAATTGCCTACGGCATTTAGAGAAGGTGTTCCAACCCCACTAACGTCTTCGGCTATTTATTGGGCTAACTGCTGCCTTCTTCATTTTTAGTAGACCGTTCGCGAGTAGTGGGATTTACCAAAGTTTTGTGACGCATACCTGTTGATGATAGACCGTGACTACATGGCACACCATAAAGACATTGGACGCGAACAAGCCCAGACTTCAAGGTGCTTCGTCCCTAAAAAGTGGGTATTTGGGCTTCTCCTTGACACGCAACAACAGTCGCCATCTGCCTTGCATGCGTTTCTTTCCTCAGAAACTGGGCGTTCGGCATACTCCTTGCGAAAATTCTCTCACGACTATCACGCCCACGTTCGTTTTGACTGAAATGTACTGAATTCGTGATAAGGTAAGGAAAGCACACGTGATACATGACGAATATTGTTGTATAGGGCACAAAAACGCTTCATATAAACCCTTGTTTCTTCGAGTGATGTCAAGCTGGATCGTAGCCAGACTATAGCGACAAAGTTTCCGAAAATGCCGATGTACTTTCTTGCAGTCATCTCCATGTAAGAGAGTGATCATGCTATAGATCCAGGGGGAAGAGCAGTCCCTCAAGCGCGACGGCTAAGACCAGTTGTTGATGGTGCGACATCGACAGCACAATTAAAAGGCATATGTGCGCAGAATCATACGGCAGGGACCGCTCTGTTTTAGAGGGAGCTTGGACGCAAGTCCGAAATAGTTATAGGAGTGTCCCACAGCAATAAAAAAGTAAGAGTTTCGCCGCAAGGGCGAAGCAATGAATGCGATAGCAACAAATCGGCATTTCATGCGAAGAACGGCAAGCAGATTGAAACTTGGAGCGCACTGCTCAAGCACAAATGACGCACGAAACATACGCACAGGTATACAGAGGACGAGCGCGAACTAACAAGTGTCACAGTTGTTACTTCACTCTGTTGGAATAGCGCTTCTTTCGGAAACAGGGCCACTGCAACGAGCGAAGTGACTTTGTGCGCTCTGTAACTTAAACGCAATCTTCCCAGCGATAGCACACGACGCAAATCTGCCCCTATACCCCCCACCCCAAGATAAGGGCGCGCGCGCGCACTTGGGCAAAGGCGACTACGCCCTGCAGGTCAAAGTGCTAGTTGGGGTGTTGGGGAGCTACTGCATCGCAACGAGTGGGGCGCCGAGCCCGCACTTTGCGCCATCTCGCTCGTTTGGTAGTAAGACAGAGAACACGCTGATATTCCCCCCGAGAGCGGCGTACCGCCAGCGGCGAATGGTGTATATAAATAGCTCGCCGTTAGTATGGAGTGGCATGTGCGCTTCTGTGGCGTAGCGGTGAGCGTCGCGCGCTGGAGAGCGAGAGGTCGCCCGTTCGATTCCGCGCATCGGAAGATGTTTTAGATGCGAAGCAGCTCTTTGACTCACGTGTGTAATGCCGTACCTAACGTGCGTCCGTACGAATGCACCGCAACGCGTTCCCCTCGCCGTAGGTGTTGGAGCGTTGCCAAGTAGGTCACGCCACAGCTGCGCGTTGACGTCACGCTCCACTCGCACGCCTACCCTCGCAGGTGCGCGCTGACGTCACTCTCTCCCTCACCCGCAGCATGCTTGCGGCAGCGCCCGCAGCTGCCGGCGGCTCCCGCCCACTCGCAACACCTCTGAACGTGTCACTTCTCTCTCGCTTCACCCTCTCCGCCCCCCGCAACACTCGAACGCACGTCGAGGGTAAACACTCTTTCGGCTCGTTTATCTGCGATGACGCCCGTTTCAACCGGGTCAACGCCGTGCGCACCGCTGCTGCTTCGCATCCATCAGGGTTCCCTTCGGGGAGATGGTCCAAGTTTTTTTTCTGAATTATTTTTCTTCGTGGCTTTTATGTGTATGTATGTATATATATATGGAGCATGACGGTGACACCGACGGCGAAAAGCAGCTGAAAGTGTCTATATAATTGCTATCGCAATAAAACAAATCAATAGCGAAGAAGTGAGGAGCCGGTTTCATATCGCGACGAAATTTAGGCGGTAGTACCGGCCAGTATACTTGAGGGGAACGGGATCCCTGTCCACCTTTCTCAGCGTGTTGAAGGGCAGTTAAAACAAAAGCCACCAGCAGTGTTTACGATGCTTCCAAATTGCATACATGGTGCTTGTGAAACGCCCTCATTTGAGGCAGCCATAAAAACAGAAGAGTACCAAGGATTTTGCAGTAGCTTTGGGGGCTGTGCAGTACGCGCGAGTAAAAAGCGGGAGTGCGAGATCTCTCTTGAAGCGGCGTAACGCAAAGTTCAATTTGGCCATTTCATCAAATGTTGTGTTCAATCACTGCTTAAAGCACTGACCTTAAATAGCGGCGGTCAGGGCGGGCGAGATGGCGCGAAAGTCTGCATTCTAGACATTGATGCAAGCCCGGATTATGTCAGGGGAGCGACTAGAGTCCAATGAAAATATGACGGGACGCAGAACACGACATGCTCCTTTTTTATGTATTAAAAAGCGGGACATCAGAACTGCCAATTGGGCGAGTTGGTGTATTTCCATCTTGAACGAATAAAGCGCGACACAAACGAGGACGATAAAGGAACGACAGTCTGGCGTTCCTTCATCGTCCTCGTTTGTGTCGCGCTTTTATTCGTTCAAGATGTAAAAGCGGAGGCCAATGAAGGCTCCGATTGGCCGGGAGTAAGTGGCATCAGTGTGCCACGCGTACTTAATAGTTTTTTATTGCGATAGCAATAATATGGACACTCTCGGCTGATTTTCGCCGTCGCCGTCGCCGTCTGTCGACGCCGTGATGTCCCGGATATGTATATGTATATATAAAAAAGGGCACCAAAGAAAAAATAAATCAGCAGAAAAAAATTCCAAACCACCTGACCGGTGATTCGAACCAGCAACCCCTCGCTCTGCAGCCCGCTGCGCTAGCCAACACAGCCACAGGCCATGCTCGTGCCAGCCATATAACGGCGAGCTATTCATATGCACCATTTGGCGCTCGCGGTACGCAGATCTCGGCACAGCTTGAGTGTGTTTTCTATCACGCGACGCTTTTACACTTTCTTTCAAATGGAAAACTCCCCCTGAGATGCGCACGAAAAAGTGGCTCCCTTGTGTACCACTCATGATGTAGAAGGGAAAAAAAAAGAACACCGGGCACACTTGGCGTCAGAGGCCACCGCGTGGTAGGAGACACAGAGGGGTCATTCCATGTGCTGCAGTTTAAAAGAAAAAAAGTATCAAAAAAGCGTCGAAAAGTCACATAATCATATAATGAATCATTGGCCAATCCGCCTGAGTGGGTATGAGCCATGTCAGAGGCAACAACAACAGCGTCGGCTTCTGCATTGTGGACACTCGCATCGCGTTGCTCAAATACAAACACGTAACAACTGCGACAGTTGTTAGTTCACGCTTGTCCTGTGTGTACCTATGCGTGCTTTTTCGAGCGTCCTTCTTCTTTGTGCTGCGGCGGCGCGTTGCAAGTATCGAGCTGCTTGTTCTTCGTGTGACAAACTAATTTCTTGCTATCACATTCATTGCTTCGCCCTAGTGGCAAAACTGTGACTTTTTTTTCTAAGCGAGCCGGTTTCACTGAATAGTACTGTTACACTTGTTGGAACCCGGCACAAGTCGCGCCTAAATACATTCGACCCTACTCAAATGTTGTCGACAAATCTGATCTTTTTCCTTCGCAACGCGAAAAGTCATGTACGTTTAGGAACTGGCCGGACAACATATTTGTCCTGTGTTTCGTTTGATGATGTTCTAACAATTGTCATGATATTTTTACATTACATTGTTCCACCATGCCCAGGGAGTGAAGTGTTTCATTGCGCTGAAGTGTTCCTTTTAGGATCACTCTAGTATAAAATCTGAGATGGAAATGACGGTAACCAAAATTATCAATTGATATCAAAATTTATCTCCGCTTGGCCTAACGTTGTATGGTTATCACCGCCCATCTATGTGGGTGATTTTATATTAAGGCGAAAGCTTAATGTTCCTCACCGAGTCATTAAATTTAGTGATTTAGCAAGACCTGACCAGACATGGCGAGATAACGTCGTTAACACGAATAATGAAAATAAACTGAGGAATAAAAGCTGGTCAAACGTCGCGTGATGCTCAAATGCGTTTATGTTGGCCGCGACCGCAGAGAAACCGATGACCTCAATGCAGCACGACTTCATCAATACCGCCATCCTCTCTTAGATCGGTAAAATTTGTAATGTCACTATGACGTCACAGCATCGTGTAATTACGTCCTCACAGGAGATCGTTGCCTGTTCAAAGGCATCACTGAGGCAGTGCAATACAGTTAGACCTGTGCGCCGGTCCTGAAATCGCCGGCGGCGGCGCGCCGGTGTTTGCACCTCCGGCGGCGGCGCGTCAACGGTGCGAGGTTCATCGGATCGGCGGTGGCGCGGCGCGGGGGGGGGGTATTCAAGAGTTGGTCCGCCGAGAAATTTGACCCTAGAATTTTCACAAGGAAAAAAAAAACGTTCCCCCCGGAAGGGCGAAACAGTGAATACATGTTACGAACATGTCGTAATGTTATAATGAACTAGGCATGGCAGCTAACTCTTTTTCATCCGATGTCATGAAACTTCAAAATGCTAGTGCCAGGGAATACGGCCGGTTCACGTGAAAGAAGTGGTTTTCGTGCAGTTTGCCGTATCAGTGCTCGCAGCACGAAGCGGTGAGATCACAGCGCGCAGAAGTGTGTACGAGCCATTTTCTTATCCCTGCCGAGTTAGCCCGCTCGCCAGCGCTCGTTACCGCGCCCTAAAGTCAAAGTTCACAGTTGCGGTTCCAGCCATGGAGACCCTTTACTCCGGCGTCCCTTCATACTGCTTGGTCCTGCGAAAGACAGACAAGGCGCTTGTTGTCTTGTTGAGGAACAATCGACGGCAGCCCTCGCACGCGGAATGATGTCGAATTAAAGAAGCTGCCCATCTCCGTCGCACGCGCCCTCCGTGCGACGGAGATGGGCAGCTTCTTTAATTTATGCTTCAGCCGTGTTCCTGGCTGGCGCTCGCGAGCTTTTACTAGCGCGTACAGCATACGATGTGTGTACAAAGCTTAATGACTTGGACTTTAATCGGAAAATGACGGCGACGATGAAAACCTGTACGGAGCGTCCAAATAATTTTTATCGCAAAAAAATATACGTGAACTGTGGAAGCAGGCTGGCTTTTTTGTTTGTTTGTTTGTTTGTTTGTTTGTTTGTTTGTTTGTTTGTTTGTTTGTTTGTTTGTTTGTTTGTTTGTTTGTTTGTTTGTTTGTTTGTTTGTTTGGAGAGCTGCATCGTCTTCGCTGTAAAGAGTTCGTCTCTTGGAAGAATCAAATAATCTGGCACTTCTTCATTGGTTTCGTTCTCCCTTTCACTAAAATTCTTACAGGGATATCTCCTCGAGACGTATTTCTTCATAAAGCACGTGTACAATGTTAGCGCTGAGCGTAGAGCCTATCAGCATTTTGAGCTCGTTGGCTACCCGCTGTTGTTATTTGCGCTTGCGCAATCGGGAACTCCCAAAATGGGACGAAATTAGTTCATCGCGTACGATAATCTTTCGAGGGGAGGGAGAACAAGTGGGCGTATGCATGGCAAAACAGGGTAGGAGATAATTTACGACTGACATTTCTCTATAGACCAGTCGAGAGTATGTGCCCTAATTATGTCATGTGAATCACCATTCTGGTGTCACGAAGAGCGCCAAAAAATATAAAGTTTCGCCACAAGGGCGAAGCAATGAATGCGATAGCAAGAAATTTGAATGTCACACTCAAGAACGAGAAGCAGCTCGATACTTGCAGCTTCCCGCTGAAGCACGAAGAAAGACGCTCGAAGATGACGCACAGGTATACACAGGACAAGCGTGAACTGACAACTCCCACAGTTGTTACGCCCATAGGTGGGCAAAACATGTGGAGCTCACTCCAGACTCACTCATGAAATATGCTTTTGCCCTTGGGACTCACTCGGACTCAGATTCACCAAACGTTTCCTCAGCCGGACTCACTCGGACTCAGATTGCCCTAAAATTTTTCCCAGCCGGACTCACTCAGACTCACGAAAATTTTTCCCAGCCGGATTCACTCAGACTCAGATTCACGGCTCCATCTGAGTCTGAGTGAGCCGACTTATGAGTCCATTAGCGTACAATTGTCTTCTTCGAACTTGGTGTAAATGCTCTTTAACACCAATATCTCGCGTAATCGGTGCTGTACTTGGTGCATTTTCATCTCGTACCTTACCAGCGGTTGCAATCCAGTAAGGACTTTTTTATAAAGAGATAACTCACGTGAAATATTTTTATCAAAAATTCCCTGGAAAGAGTTTCCTGAAGGGGGGGGTGGAGGGGGAGTCACAACACTACTCCTTCTTCCGTAACTCACGCCTCTGATCAATAAATATTGAGCTGGCGCATGAACACTGGTGCTTTGAAGTATGCGTGAGTCGGCATGAGTATAAACGTGAACCTACGTAAGACTGATAGTAAAGCTAAGTTGCGTAAATAGAACCATAGATCGGCAAAAAAGTGTAGAGCTCACTCAGGCTCACTCAAGAAATACATTTTGAGCTTAGGACTCAGTCGGACTCAGACTCACCTCAAAATTTTCCTCAACCGGACTCACTCAGACTGCGACTCAAGGCTCGATCTGAGTCTGAGTGAGTCTGGAGTGAGTCGATTCATGAGTGAGTTTGCCGACCTATGGTTGCGCCTTTGTGCTCGAGCAACACGCTGAAAGTGTCGACGACGAAGAAGCCGAAGCTCTTAGATATTTCTTGTTTTGAAGTATCTCCTGCCACGCGATGACGTCGGACGCAACGTGTGCGCGGTGTTTTTTTTTTTCTTCGTTCCACATCACGGGTGGGTACAGAAAGAGGCCCCTTTTTTGTGCGCGTCTCGAGGGCAGTTTTCAAATTGAAAGAAAATGCAGGTGCGTTGCGTGATAGAAAACACGCTCAAGCTCCTCCGAGATCTGCATACCGCCAGCGGTAAATGGTGTCTATAAATAGGTTACCGTTAAAATGAGAGTGAATGATTCGAGAAAGAAGAAGAAAAGAGCGCATGCGCAGTGCGTGGCTGAGTGATCTTACGCAAGCGCGCTGCTGAGCGAGGGGTCGCTGGTTCGAATCCCCCGGTCGGGTGCATTTTCTTCCGATTTTTCTTTGTGCCTTCATATATATATATATATATATATATATATATATATATATATATATATATATATATATATATATACATAGAAATCCGGGGCTTGACGGCGGCGGCAAAAAGTAAGCCGAGTTTCCATGTAATGGCTATCGCAAGAACAAAAAAAAAAAAAACGACCACGGGAGAATAACGATCTCGATGTTGTATTTTCAGAGATTCTTTTGGGGCACTTCAAAAGACTGGGTGTGCACACACGGACACAAGAGAGTAGTCAAGACACCGTAAACGCCGCTAACTGAAAAATGGTACAGCGGCGGTAAAGAAGGTAGACAAAAAAATTAAGGTAGCTTCGCACTAGTGGTGCCAAACCTGAAGGAAGTGCGGAGCTGGGCAGCCCTCTTTGTTTCTCTTCGGTTTTTCTCTTTCTTTCCTCCTGTCCTTTTTTCCTCTGTTTCCGTTTTTTTTTTATTCTGTATTTTTTTCTAATGATTTCTTCCCTCTCTCTATCTATTTCTTTCGTTTTCTCGCTCTTTCTATTTTTCATCCTATTTTTTCCTTTCATTCTCTCTGTTCCTTTTTTTGCTTGCTTCCTCTTTTTTTTTCCTATTTTAATACGTGGTTTTGCCTGTGTTATGCCAAGCGACGACAGCATAAGACAACATACGACAGTCCGGGGCCCCTGACGTGCTCCGCACTTAATATTATCAAGGCGCTCGAAGACCAAGAGGAAGAAGACTTCTCCTACAGGCGCGAACGCGCGCTCGAAAAATTGGGGGACCCTTAAGCTTCGCCTTTAAGAGTTGAACGCGATAGCGACATCCCGTCCCAACTGCGTACTTCAATCACTTAGTGCATACTAGGTAATGGGTAGTATGCTTTGAACCAGGAGAAATTATGCGCGGCAAATGTGGGAAATGTTTTCGAACTTGCTATGCACCCACTACGTGGTGTTAAGGGGAATACGCGCAGTAAGGTGTGTGCCATTTGTAATGGGTGGCTGGCTTTAAACTATGGAATCGTTATGATAGTCACATATTTTGACGCCCGATGGCAATGTGCGCTTGTACCACGCAATATTCCTGGGATATTACATGTTATATTGCGACGCCTGTATAAAGGACGCTTGCGTTTGCGAAGCATGGAATTTATTTTCACTGCATTTCCAAGCAGAGGAAGTTATTTTCACAGTATTTCCAAGCAGAGGCGTGGCTGTGTGGTAGAACACCTGCTTGCCACGCAGACGACCCGGGTTCGATCCTCACTCGGACCCGAAAGTTTTTATTATTTATTTTATTTGCATCTTTCTCGATTTTTCGGTCACGGACAAGATGATGATTTTTCGGTCACGGAAAAGATGATTTTTCGCTCACAACCAACGACGCCGACGCCGGAATTTCGGCGAAACGAGCTCTTTAACGTTATCGCGTGAATATTCTACAGATATGTATGCGATAAATGGTTTTGCTTGCGTTTCGCCAAGCTACGACAGTATACGATGAGAGCGTGCGACGACAGCATACAACGGCCCGGGCCCCCAAAGTGCTCCGCACTTAAAATACTTATTTGCGCATTCCCAGGCAAGAGGCGATACCTATTAGTCAATTACGCGTAACGGTCTACGGGAGAGATAACTGGTTACTCTCTTGACTTCACTCTTGTGTCTGTGTTTTCACGTCATGTCGTTTTAACATGAATACCTACCAAAAAGCTCACCGATCAATTATTCTAAATTTTTCTTTCGCTTAACTTCTCGATTTATTTATCGACTTACTCGAGTAAAAATGAAAGTAAAAACGTGCATTAACCCATCGACATGTATTACTTATCTATTTTGTTTATCTATGCAAGATGTAGTAAGCCCAAAAGTATACGAATATGCTATCCAGCTAGTTGGGTCTTCACCTTTTAAGGCGGAAAGACGCCCCAGCGTTGAGGTCAGGCAATACTCTTGACACTTCTGGAGGAGAGAAACATGCAACTTCCGGGGAGCGATTCTCGATGTGTCCATCTGAAGGTGTCCACAGTCCACTTCGGCACAGCGCATTCAATTATACTCGAAAAAGCGGTGAGCCGTGATGTTTGCTCTTGAGCACGTCGATGCCCGAACCCGCCAGCACATTCCCAGCGTAAAAAGGAAGTGGACGAAATGTACCGAAGCAGGAACTTTTCCTGACTTAACTTGCATATGAATGAGTCCCAGATGTTTGAGAACGATGCAGGGAATGCGTATCGATCTCTAGAGGTGCGTTAGAAGGGCGGCCACATTAAACCATGTATGGCTTACGCGATCAGAATTCATGCACGGTCTCCGAGATGTACGCCAAAAGCGGGGGTGTCTGGGCGCAGCGTTCGTTGCGTTAAAGCGCATTCTGTCCCTCTCATTATTGTCAAGAGTTGAAGAAGCTTCGTGAGATCAAGATGACGTTGCGGAAGAAGAACCGGAAACAACGGGAGCGCTGGTTGCCGAACTCCTGCCAATGAGCTGCGGCCGAAATGCAGAGTCCACTAGGGGGGACACATCGAGAATAACTCCGCAACCATCAAAAAATGAAACAGGAGCATGCTGGGAACTGTGACCAGAGTATGAAGCACGAGGGGGGAGCGGTGTCGGAGGAGGTTGATTTGTGGACGCTGGGCGCGCGCGCGCTCGTGTATTTTCGTTTTTTTTTCTTCCCATGAGCTCACTAAGAAAGAGGAAACGAAACAAGAGCATGGCGGGAATTTTGACACGAGGCCGAAGGAGTAGCGCCTTGAGAGGAGGTTGGCTTATAGATGCTAGGCGCACAATATCCTATTTTTTTTCTTCTATGGTTGAAGCAGGTTTGTGGTATTCCGAACCTCTAATTTTAGTCGAGAGTTAGGAAAACATCGTGACATCAAAATGACGTTGAAGAGGAAGAACCGTAAAGCGAGGGCGCAGTTGCTGGCCGAGCTGCCACCAATCAGCGGTGGTTGAAATGGAGACTCCATTACATGGACACATCGAGAAAAGCACCCCCGGCGGTCACGTATTTTATGTCCAGATTCCCTGTCCGGGTTAAAATAAGACTAACGGCGGCGCGCCGCAAAAAATGCGCGGCGGCGGCGGCGGCGTGGTCACTCTCGAAACTTCGGCGGCGGCGCGACCGGCGCGGGCAAAAATAGGCGGCGGCGGCGGCGGCGCGGCGGCGCACAGCTCTAAATACAGTATAAGGGGCTGAAAGCTGCTAATGCCTCTCATCCCTGAGGCGGTGCAAAACCACGTTAGGTTCAGAAAGCTTTCGGCGTTGGTGCGGAGGATCAGTACAATCGAATAAGAAGAAAGTAAGCTGGAGAAGATGGCTTTCGCCTTCAAGTGCGTAAGGAACCCTATGACCGTTTTGTCACCACATCGTTCCGTACTGGATGCTCGTGACGGCCAGCACGAAAAGGACAAGGGACAAAAGAAAGTACACGACACAGTTGCTGGCTCTTGTCTCTAGTCCCGTTTGCGCTGGTCGTCATGAGTATATCGCTGCCATAAAGTTAGTACAGGCTTTAGAGGAAAAACTGGGCCGAAAGAGCGCGGACCATAAGAACACCGCCATTACACTACCACTGGCAATGTCGCTTCTGCAGTCATTTAGATAATGCTTAGAAGGACTGACAACTGGGCAAGTTGGTATGAATTCATACTACTGAAACGACGCCACAAGGGAAGACGAATGCACACGGAAAAGAGGACACGAAACACGTGTCCTCTTTTCGTGTGCATTCGTCTTCCCTTGTGGCGCCGTTTCACTAGTATGCACGTTTAGATAATGGCTAGTGTTAGCGTCATGGAACACTCATAAAGCTGGCAATATAAATCAAACACAGGAGTTTTCACTCGTGAGACATGCGTCAACAGGGTTTTATGTTGATGTGAAATATCCTGAGGAAAGATTCAAGGCTACTTGGGTAGTCTGCTGCGCGCAGGACAACGCAGGACTCGTTGCTCTGGAAAGTGCGTTTCTGCGCGCTTTCGCTAGATGGCACCGCCATATCTAGTTCGAGACCGCGGCCGATAGCGCTCGCGTGGTGGATTACAGGGCGTCCTCGTCATCGCTTTTTGTTGACACGTGCTTACAACAGTACTTTACGTGAACTCCCTTTTAATAATTCTGATGAACATGGAATACTATCGGCAAGAGTAGCAAGCGTCTCTGAAGTGGTAACGCTCACGCGGCCGTGTAAAGGCGGCAACGACGGCGTCCTTGTGGTCGGAGATTCTAATGCAGGGTTCCTGCGGGAAGCTGTTTCTGTAGAGTCTCTATTAACTATAAGATTCCAACTAACCCAATTTACTAGCTCGCAAGCTGGATGCTCTTAAATATAATCAATATTATTTTTCATTTGCACGCACTTGCCTCCCACCTACAGCTCGTCTCCCATGCCGCACTGGCACGAAGCTTCTTTGTTGTCACGAGAAGAGCAAGTGTGCGAAAGTGCCATGCACGTGCACGTGAATAATAATGTCCATGGCAGGTTGGGCTTGCGAGTGCGAATATCAAACTTGACAGCGTTAAAGAGCTGGTTTCGGAGAAATTCCAGTTGCAGTGTCAGTGTCGTTCGTTGTGAGCGAAAAATCAAAACAGATGCACATAAACGAAATCATAAAATTCTTCGCTTCGAGTGAGAATAAAAACAAGGCCTTCATGACAAGCAGGTGTCCTACCACAGAGCTACGCTATTGCTTGAAACTTGTTCAGGACAAGAAACGCTTATTAATGTGGCGTAATCGCAGGAGCCTACTTAACGCATGTAATTTTGCGTGGCGGAGGCGTAGCATCGGACCAGGCGTCCAAACATGCAAATTGCGATACATTGGGTGCTTTAAAGGCCGATCCACTACGAAGCGCTCAGACCTGCTTAATCATCATCATCATCAAAAAAGCATCGACAAAGTCAGCAGCTGAGTAGGTTAGCCTGTTGCCTTACGGACGCGTAGTGGGCCCTTCGCTGATTCACAAAAAAAATGGCGTAGTGAGCACTTCCCAACTGTACTTGCAGTAGGTATTCTAGGATAGATTGAAACTGCCAATGTTAAGCGCACAGACGTTCGCTTCCTTGCGGCACGGTTGAGGCATTCACCCAGAACGGCAAGGGCGATAGGCCCGGGGCCAGGTTACAGTATCGCGTTCTACTCTTGAAGGCTAAGTTACAGCGTCCTCCAAGTTTCTTTAAAATGCGAAGCATTTCTTTGCGTATTGTAAGCACTTTTGCGTTTCTATCTACGTATCTATCTATCTGCCTAACCTTCTATCTATCTATCTATCTATCTATCTATCTATCTATCCGGCTACGTCTGCGTGCTCTCGTGATCGCCTCCTTTACTTCGGGTAGACCAAAATTTGTATGGGAGGGTAAGAGGTATTGGCGAATATGACTAGCTGGTCATGACATGAATAATGGGACAATCCCGTCGCGTACGACGTCAAAGCCTTTCCACCAGACACGTGTGGCACATACCCGTATACCACGGGCCGCGGTATGCGTGTATGCGCCACAGGTGTTTGACAATTTATATCTACCCAGGAACGGCGGTGGTGGTAACAACATTATTAAAAACTCCTGCAAATTCTTGGCCTGGGCCTAGGCCACCCGACGAGTGCAAATATAAATATAAGGGTCCCAACAGGAATCGAACCCCAGCAATCTGCGTGGAAATCAAGTATTCTACCAAAGAGCCACGCCAGCTCTTGGAACTGCTTTGGAAAAAAACCCTACCCTATGGAGGCGTTATGTTGGTGAAACGTCAGTTGTGGTTGCAGTGCTGGCTATCTAATTTTATAAACATTACATATGTACTCCTATGAGGCCGGCATCATGTCGAGTTAACGTCAATTGTATACTTAAGCGCCATCCACTGTAGTTGGTCCACGAAGCACAATGCAGAGCTTCCATCCTCGCAAGCACAAGTGCTACGTATCAGCTTACCGCTTCTGGTGTTGGTAATACCCATGTTTCTTTTGGCATCGTTATGCAACTGTAAACAACTATAGTTATATGAAAGATATGCGACTGCTGAACGTACGTCTCTGCGTACAACGTTTCTACATATTTTTAATGTCATTTCGTAACGTTTCGCTCAATGAAATAATACAACTCAGTCACCTTGCCTCCGCATGCTTCGCATAACATCGATTCCCCTGGTACGTGGGATCTGCCAATTTTTTTGTTTATTATGGCTGGAACAAATTAGCAAGATACTTCTGCTGTCCACACCTACATACAACATATGCAGGCGCGCAAACGTCAGATTTTGTGCTCTTGTGAATGGACAACTTTCTTAGCCGAGGCGATTGATGTGATGGAATTGAGTGGAATAACTTCATCTAGGTCCTTCGGGGCGTGAAGCAGCATGTCGCGGGCAACTCCCACGTCGGTACAGATAGGCCTAAGCTCTCCCCCACGTCGCGCGCCCGTTGGACTGTCTATAGTTGGGCGTCCAAATCCGGGATACGTGGCGCAGCATCCCACTTGGACGACGGAACGCCTTTGTCACCCAGTAAGGCGGGACACCGCCAGAGCAAGTGCTCTAAGCTGGGAAATGCTCTCTAAAAAAATAAAAAATACGCAGTTTCCGCTAGCTGTCGGGAACCGAAAGTACGGCGAATCTGGTCGATCTCATGATTTCCTATCCGCGATGCGCAGCGCTTATAGGGGCGCCACTGAAAGCCGCGTAGCGGCGGGCGTCAGAACCGCAAGCGGGCCGCGTAGTAGACGCCTCCTTTCGCTGCAAGCAAGCATGACGGAAGTTCGCGCGTGCGATTTGCCGCTTTTGCGCGTCCCAAATTATTACTTTTGCGGCGATAGTGTGCGCAAAGGAGCCGCACTTTATAATAGTGAACCAACGCGTGAACCAACGTTTTTTCTCGACACAGTAGCTTCGTTTACGTGCCATGTGTTTATATAGTACATTTTGAGGGAGCGCTGTCACACCGGCGCATGGATTTCAGGGGTGTGGCCACGCGAAGGGTCAGCGTTGGTAAAACTTTGAAACCAGCACGATAAACTTCTAAAAAATTTCTCGGCAGCTTGCGCTAGTGGCGCAAGGGTTTCCTATTAGCATTGTTATAACCGGCAAGGCGGCCTGCAAGGGACGCTCATCGGCATGCCTTCCAAACGCAGTCCACGTCCAGCAGGAACGCAAGAGGTGTTCTTGTGCGCTGCAGGGAACGCGCATCGGCGTTGCTGGTACGCGTAGTCCGCGTCCTGTGAAAAGACTTGACGAGACGCGCGTGCACGGACGGATATAAAAGGAGCGCATCGAGAGTGCGCTGGGGGCCTCTTGTCGCTTGCGAACTCTTCTCATGTAGAGGCGTGTCTCTACGCCTAGTTTGTTTACTCTTGTAAATATGTAAATAAACGTGCTTTTTTTGTAAGCAAGAAGCCTCGCAAGAGTTCTTTGCCGGAGCCTGGGTGGCAGCCTGTACCCCCCTACTCGGTCACATCAGCATGAAGTCATGTTACGAGGCATTCAAAAAGAGGTTGAATCGGTTGAATGTCCTGTCAAAAGCCTTCAATGCGCACAGGTGCCATGTTTTACAGCCAATATGCGTAGAGTTGAGGCGAGCGCACAGCGAACATTCTGCACCGGTGATCGCATTCCAGTGCCATCAATAGGTAGAATGCAGCCGATTTCGTGCAGCACACGTGTGATTCCACGGCGCTTTTGTAAAGGAGCCGTCACCTGCCCCACATTCTCTGGCATTGCGCTTCGCGCCATTCGTTTTTCAAGAGAGCCTAGGCATCGCGTCTTATCAGTAATAAGAACCTCATGTGCATTGTAGCGTCTTCAATGCAGGCGAGGCGACCAAGTGTAAACGTAGTAGTGTTCGCTGAAGACGTAGCGACATAAATGGAGAAATAAAAACACGGTAATCGTTCTAACACTGTCGTAAAGAAAGCGCTATTGCTTACCTTCTGCGTCGGACAGCTGCAATCCACCGCCTTCGCATCTCGCTCATGAAATAGCACCGGAAACCTGTAGAAGCGCGTTTCTGGCGATTTTTTGTATGTGTTTGAGCAGCCGACAACGCGGCAGTTATTTTCGACATCGCTGAAGCCCGACAGAGGCGTTAAATCACGATGAAAACACGTCCATCCGTGCACTCGCGTACACGCTCGCGGAAAAACTGCTCGCCCGAGCCCGCCTGCGCTTCCGAGCCGTGGCGGCAGATGGCGTCGTCGGCGCTTTGCGCATCGCCTATAGTATATTGTGGTTTAACTTGGCTGCTTCAAAATTATAACGTCGTGGTCACGAGCTCCGGGTTGATCGCACTCGGCTTCCCGGATGAATGGGTCCTGGCACCGCATCCGTTTATACACAGTGTCCCGTTCTCATACATGGCTGGCATACTCAGGATCATCACGTAGTCGACGCATCTTGTTCTTTGGAGCTCTGGCTGTGTATTAGGGCTGCAGTAAAACTGAGAGCTGGGCAAGTTGGTATGAAAGGACAAACGAGCGAGCGCTCGTTTGTCTCTTCTATCTGTGTGTCTCTTTCTTTTGTTCGCGCTACAAAAAAGTCACAGTTTCGCCGCAAGGGCGAAGCAACGAGAGCGATAGCAACAAATCGGCATTTCACGCGAAGAACGGCAAGCAGATCGAAACTTGCAGCGCACTGCTCAAGCGCAAAGGACGCACAAAACATAAGCACAGGTATACACAGTACGGGCGTGAACTAACAAGTGTCACAGTTGTTAATTCACTGTGTTCGAACAGCACGCTTCATTCGGAAATGGGGCTTCTGCAGCGAGCGAAGTCACCTTTGTGCGCTCTGTAACGTAAACGCAGTCGCTCCGGCGAAAGCACACGACGTAAAACTGCCCCCCCTCCCCTCACCCCAACGTAAGCGCGCGCGCGCCCGGCCAAAGGCGACTACGCCCTGCAGGCTAAAGTGCAAGGGGAGCCAACGCATCGCAACGAGTGGTGCGCCGAGTGCGCACTTTGCGCCACCTCGCTGGTTTGCTGGTGAGGCAGAAAGCACGCTGATATTTCCCCGAGATCGGCGTAGTGCCAGCGGTGAATGGTGTATATAAATAACTTGCCGTTGGTAGGCTGAGGGATGTGCGTTTCTGTGGCCTAGCGGTTAGCGCCGCGCGCTGCGGAGCGAGAGTTCACCCGTTCGATTCTGCGCGTCAAGAAATATTTTAGATGCGAAGCATCTTATGCTCGGGGCTCTGTCCGTCCCGCGTCCCCCGTCCCGCGTGTCCCGCCACTTTCATGAAGTAGGGAAGCACCCATTATGCGAACCAGAACACTGTGGTAGTATGAAGGCCGTCAACCACTACTACAGTCATGAGAGTCATGGCCGAGAGCACAGAGAGGCTGCTTAGCAATGGCTAGGCAGGGGGTGTCTGTCGCGCAGGTTGACCCCATTGCTTGAGTCATGGTCGAGAGCACAGAGAGGCTGCTTAGCAATGGCTAGGCAGGTGGTGTCTGTCTCCCAGGTTGACCCCATTCCTTGATCTCGCTTGCATGTGTTTGGAGGGGGCTTAGTCCGTCCCACAGCACATGCACGTCCCCTCACCCTCTCTCTCCTACGTTCACCCCCTTTCTCTCCTCTAGGAATCCTCTACTCCACGGAGCGGCCCCCGCGTCCCACACCTCCCCTCAGCGCATGCGCGTCCCCTCCCCCCTATCCTCTCCTACGCTCACCCCATTTCTCTCCTCTAGGAGTCATCCACTCAACGGAGCGGCTCCGGCGTCCTCTCTCCTCTAGGTATCCTCTACTCTACGGAGCGGCTCCGGCGTCCCACATCCCAACAGCGCATGCGCGTCCTCTCCCCCCTCTCTCCTCTGGGAATCCTCTACTCTACGGAGCGGCTCCCGCGTCCCACACCCCCCACAGCGCATGCACGTCCCCTTTCTCTTCTCTCCTACGGTCCCCCCCCGTCCTCTACTCTAGGAATCCCCTACGGAGCGGCGCACACGACAGGTGGTGTGGCAGCTGCATACTCCGCTGGGGTGCCACGGTAGTTCCGCGGTATAAAACAGACGGAGCGCGCGCGCCTCATTCTGTCTCCTGTGCAATGCCGCGATGAGCGCCCGGACCACTGCCGTGAAACGAGAGCGGCGACGTTCCTCCCGCTCAAGCTAATTTTCTCCCCGCTGCTTCGCATCCACACATGGTTCCCTTTAGCGGGAGATGGGGAATTTTTTTTTCTGGATTATTTTTCTTCGTGGTTTTATATATATATATATATATATATATATATATATATATATATATATATATATATATATATATATATATATATATATATATATACGGGGGCATGACGCTGCCGGCGAAAAGTAGCCGATAGTATCCACATAATTGCTATCGCAATAAAATTGTCTAGTATGAATGTGTATTAGGGATCGGCTTGCCGTTGTGTCTCCCGCATAGTAGCGAGTCTCGCTGCGCGAAACGCGGTCTCCTCCTCGGGACTACGCGCGTTCTTATGGCGACCCATGGCAGCAACTGCCTCGACACAGCGCCATATTTTTCTACTTACCTCGGGCGGGGTTGCTGCGCAGCTGTCACCCGGCGCATACGCGGCTGGCCATGACGTAACTCCAGTTGGCGCGTACCGATGCTTTGGCACAGTCGGCGCGCATCTGCTACCCTGTCGCACACGCGGCCTGACATTGCAGCACACTAGTCGTGAGAGGCGAGTGGTAGCTAGGGAACGACGCAAAGAGGTTTTTTTCGAGATAGGGTCCGGCCCATTAAGGCTAACTTGAACAGCTTCGCTGTTAGAAAGCTCGGGCTACCTTGAATACAGACAACACTTGTTCATTTTGATATAAAGAAAATAACGATGCAGTGTAAGAACACACTCTCACATTATGTATTTTTTGTACGGCGCCAATGAAAAAAAAAAAAGCAGAAAATTTCCATGGGAATATATCATAATCTCAGGCGTCTTCGCTATTCCCAATCTACAATAAAGAGACTCTACCACACTTTTTCAGGTAATCGTCAAATGGCTTCCTTAAAGCGCTTATTGCCTCTCAAGTGGACCGCCGTAGCGTACTAGCGAGCACGCTGAAGCTATGCAAGGCGAGGGGTGACAAGGGGCCGAGAAGTTGGGTCCGATCTTGGGCACGCGTCGTGACCTTCAACATTTCCTTTTGTTTTTGTTTCATTTTTTATTCTAATTTTGTTGCTTCGAAAACACGGAGAACCTTCAGTGTGATCGCGCGCGCGGCCACGGTAACTGTACAACTCACGATGCTCAAATCTGTCAATGGTGGCAGACTTTGGGTTTATGGCATCATTTGTGGAGAGAAGAGGGAGCGAATACTAGCGGATGTAGATAATTAATGATGAATTTTAGGCCGCGTGCTGCGCTGTGATGTTTGGCTCGCGTGTTGACAGGAGTCTGCACTACCGTTTGGCCGCGTTTTCTGATCAAGCTGAAAAGGTTTTGCACGGCACGTTTTATAATATGTCCACTGCCGCAATAATGCCCTTCCGAATGAGTGCGAAACCATTCTGTTCTCTGTGAGCTAATTACAATTTATACCAGCACATTTTTTAATCTCATCCCTACACCCAACCCATTGTAGCTTTTCGTCGCGCTCAATGTCACGTGGTCGTGACATGGTCGCCTTGGTCAATGTCACGTGGTCGTGACGTTGACGAAGGCAGCAATCGGTATGTCCAAGATGAAAATGTTTATTTGGCCGAACTTGTGGCCGGTAAGCGAAAAATCAGATTACAGCAATACACACTGGCACTGAAAGCGGTGAACAGAATGTCGGCCGTCGATCAACTGATCATCGTTGGGATGCGCGGTGTTTTATACATCACGCATGGAACTTTCTAGCCTTATCACTGTTGGTCGCGCAAGCTCTGGAATAAGCTTGACTCTTCGCGTCTGGCATGCCATCTTAAGAAAACGATCTACTGAAATCGTGAAGCTTGTGGAACACCACGGCGCAGTCTGCGCCGAGCTTTGCTCACAGTCTTTGTGGGCGTAAACCGAATACAGCAAGATTGAAAGAAACGCGCGTGGGAATAAAATAGAATGCCGGCTTCCTCTACTTGTTGCCCGGCCACTCTGATTGTTTACTATCGCTCAATGTTTCTCTCAGCAATTTTAACGCGAGAGCGCTAAAGAGGTAGGATTCGCGGAAATTCCAATGTTGTCGTTGTCGTCGTTGTTTGTTAGGGAAAACTTGGCGTTGCACGTGAGTGGAAATTTGAGATGGATGCAAAGATGATGGATGAATGAACTTGAATGGGTCCTTCGGAACGCGCTTTAGGACGTTGCGGGCCGCTCCCACGTCGGAACAGAACGATGCATGGATACAAAGAGATGAATAATAAAATCTTGGGTTCGAGTGGCAAAATCTTGGGTTCGAGCACAAAGCCCGCCATTGCTTGGAACTGTTGTCGAAGAAAGAAAACCTTGTAGCAATGTCACGCACTGCAAGGATTCACCTTAACGCATGTAATGTTGTGTGGCAGAAGCATAGCATCACACCAGACGTCAAAACATGAGGATTGTACAATTTGTGGGTGGTAGAGAGGCCCACCAATGAGAAACCCGTGAAAATGTTTAGTTATCATCACCGTCAAAGGCATCTAAGTGAGCAGCGGCGTAGGTGGGCGTGTTACCTTTCGGACGAGTAGAGGGCCCTTCGCTGATTCGCAAAAGGAAGAATCATAGTGTAGTGGACACTTCACAACTGCACTTCCCGCAGGCATTCTAGGATGGTTGTAGACGGCCAGTGTAACTCTCAGAGCCAGATTTTTTTTTCTTTGCGGCATGGGTTGAGATGTTCATCGAAATCGAAGCCACGCTAGCGATTGTGAGAAGGCCATGCTAACGGGGCCCAATTCATTTACGCGCTCTGCTGTTGCAATTCGCCCGGTAAATTTTTCATTCCATATCAAGCTGTGTGGTTGTTGTTGTTGTTGTTGTTTTCCTCCAGATATGGCTCATACCCATGGAGGGGCTGTGTGGTTCTTAAAGGGGCAGGGGCGTAGCCAGAAATTTTTTTCGAGGGGGGGGGGGGCACCTCCTTGATTTCGGGGAGGGCACCTCCTTGAAATGGCCATTTTTCGCTATGTATGTGATGGCGAAAAAATTTCGGGGGGGGGGCACGTGCCCGGTGTGCCACCCCCTGGCTACGCCACTGTAAAAGGGGCCCCTGCGACACAAATTGAGCGTGTTGTTTTCATCGCTTCTTCTCGAACTGCGGAATGCACCGATATCGTTTCACGGGTGGAAACGCCAAAAACAATGCTCTTATAATTTTCTTTCTTCGGAGAAACCACACTGTTTTCGGACTGGAGCTCATACAGCGGCTATTTTTGTGATCGGAAGTGACCCTTCACCACGTGGGATTGACGAAATAGGCCGTGCGTTTTGATTGGTTCGATGCGACAAGTCGCGCGTAGTATTCATACGGTCACTGATAGACCACAATATTGTGCGCTCAAATGATAAAAGCTCTCCCTATACAGCCTCAGATACGAAAGGATTTCTGTTCTTAAACATGAAAATGTGGAAACAATTGCAAAACGACGCTAGTAGCGCTGCACAACGGCCACCACGAGGCGAGTCGTCCGGTACGTCTCTGTAAGAGGCGCGCGGTGATTGGAAGCAGCCTTTGACATGAGTGGGAGAGTGAAATGAGAAAGGGAGCGTTTTACCTGCGAAGCATATTTAGAGCCGAGCTGAATCCGGTGTGCGTCGTGACCACCCTTACTGCGCATCCACATACACTCTCTACCACTATCCTCCAATACGCAGGTGTTCGATCGCCTTCTCTCCTCTACTGCCCCCCGCGCTGCAGCCTGTAAACCAACTCCCTCCTCTCCCTTCCGCATTTCATATAAGCGCGTGCGCTCGGTCGAGGAAGTCTGGCTTGAATCGTGCGGTCGCTCCGTCGGTTCCCACTCGCTGGAGTTGTCTCGAAAGCCTCGCTACCCTCGCCGCAGACTCGCGTGGTCTCTCTGTAGCGGACACGGTAGCTCGACGCCGACGCTTGGCTTCGACAGCCGAGTGAAAGTAAACGGAAACTCGGTGTGCACCCCGAATGCTGCTTCGCATCCCCTCATGGTTCTCTTTAGTGGGAGATTGCGTAATTTTTCTTGTCGTCTGCTGGGATTTTGGAGTTTTACAGCTTATAACTTCATTTATCCTGTACCGATTTCGATAACTCTTTTTGCGTTGATCCAGTATTTGGCACCACACGAATTCCAGCGCTGGAGAATGCAGACGAAAAAGCGTCGCACGGCCCCTTTAACTTCAGTAGTTTCTTTGTTATTCTCCCATTTCCTGCCCCGCACGCTAAAGAGGGTGACATTTACTGGCTGTACACCTTGCACTTTAGTGACAGGGCAAGTTTCCGGTCGTAAAGTGAGGACGTATGCCGTATGTGTACAAGCCTATTCTAAATCGTCGGTCAAACTCCCATACATTTATGCTTAGCTGAGCGAGTTGGTTCATGGTTGTAAAATAAAATCTATCTATCTATCTATCTATCTATCTATCTATCTATCTATCTATCTATCTATCTATCTATCTATCTATCTATCTATCTATCTATCTATCTATCTATCTATCTATCTATCTAGCCGCCTACGTCTGGGTGCTCTCGTTATGGCCTCCTTAACATGTTTCTGTTGGCATCGTTACACAACTGTAAACAACTGGTTATATGAAACATATGCGACTGTTCAACATGTATGTGCGTGCAACATTAGTACATATCTTCAGCGACATTTAATAACGTTTCGCTCAATAAAATACTACAACCCAGTCACCTTACCTCCGGATGCTTCGCATAACTTCGATTCCCATGGAACTTGGGATCTGCCTAATTTTTTTTATTTGCGACATAGACTTGCCCTTAAGGCATAATATATGTTGTGTATATCTGTATCAAATGTGCGCCGTTAGGCCGGTCTTGTGGAATGTTCCGGTGACACATTCCACAATGCACTCCTTCATACACAAGACAATTTATATCTACCCAGGAATGGCGAGAACAGGCACTGGTATTTTAAATTCGAAAGCGTTAAGAGAAACTGACATCGGCGGCGTTGGCATTGGTAAGTGATAGGCGACAGCGTTAAGAAAAACGGACATAAGCGGCGTTGACGCCAAGAATACGAAGAATAGAAATCAGACTCTGAGCAGGGATCGAAAACAAGCATTCTGCGTGGCAATCAAGCATTCTACCACAGAGCCACGTCAGGCCTCGAAAATACATTGGAAGAACACCCTATGCAGGCGTAATGTTGGTGAAACGTATATTGTGGTTACAGTGCTGGCTATCTAATTTTATAAACATTAGATACGTACTCCTATGACGAAGGAGTCATGTCGGGTTAACGTCAAATCAATACTTAAGCGCCATCCACTGTAGTTGGTTTACGTTGCACTATCCAGGGCTACCATCCTTGCAAAGCACAAGTTCTACATATCAGCTTACGGCTTCTGGTGTTGGCAATACCCATGTTTCTGTTACAACGTTACAGTTGTAAGGGTGTTGGCATCGTTACAGAACTGTAAACTACTGGTTATATGAAACATATGCGACTGTTCAACATATCTGTGCGTGAAACATTTGTACATATCTTTGGTGTAATTTCATAACATTTCGCTCAATAAAAAAATTACAACCCAGTCACCATACCTCCGGATGCTTGGCATAACATCGATTCCCATGGTACTTGGGATCTGCCTAATTTTTTTAATGTGAAGTTTCTTAGCGAACTGCCGGCACATTGAGCGTTTCTATCTATCTATCTATCTATCTATCTATCTATCTATCTATCTATCTATCTATCTATCTATCTATCTATCTATCTATCTATCTATCTATCTATCTATCTATCTATCTATCTATCTATCTATCTATCTATCTAGCTAGCTAGGTAGCTAGTCGCCTACGTCTGGGACCTCTCGTGATCGCTTCCTTAACTTGGGATAGACCAAAAATTAGTATAAGAGGGCAAGGTGGTTTGAAGAATATGTCTGGCTGGTCATAACATGAGTAACGTGATAATCCCATCGCCTACGTCGTCAAACCCTTTCTTCCAAACGCGTGTGGCATAATACCAAGGGCCGCGGAATCAGGTATTCGGGCTTCTAGCCATGAACGGAGAGAAAAGGCATTGGTAATTTAAATGCGAGAGCGCTAAGTAAACCCTACATCGGCAGCGTTGACCCGACGAATCCAAAGAATAAATATCAGGGTCCCAGCAACAATCGAAACCAAGCATTCTGCGTGTCAACCTAGTATTCTAGCACAGAGCCACTCCAGGTCTCGGGCCTGCTTTGCAACAAGTTCCAATGCAGGCGTAATGTTTGTGAAACCTCAATTGTGACTGCAGTGCTGGCTATCTAATTGCATGAACATTACATACGTATATGACGCACGCGTCATGTCGGGTTAACGTCAGTTGTACACTTAATCGCCATCCACTGAAATTGGTATACGTAGCACTAGCCAGGGCTACCATCCTTGCAAGTACAAGCGATACATATCAGCTTACTGCTTCTGGTCTTGATAATACCCATGTTGCTGTTGGCATCGTTACGCAACTATAAACAACTTGTACTATAAAACATATGCGTCTGTTAAACATTTGTCAGTGCGTACAACATTTGTACATATCTTTAGCGTCATTTCGTAGCGTTTCGCTTTATAAAAAGTTATGCCATAGTCACCTTCCCTCCGCACATAAGATCGACTCCCATGGTTGGTGGGATCTGCCAAATTTTTAGTGCTCTGCTTTTATTTCATTGCGGTAGCAATTATATGGATACTCTCGGCTGGTTTTCACCGTCGGCGTCGCCGTCATGTCCCGTATATGTATATCTATCTATGTATTTATAAAAGCCATAAAAAATATAATTCAGAAAATGTTTCCGACGCACGGCATCGAACGAGGGACCTCTCGCCCTGCAGCACGCGGCGCTACGTGTTGAGCCACGGGAGCGCACGTCCTTCAACGTTCAAACGGCGAGCTATTTATGTACAGCGAGTTTTCAGCGTGTTTTCAGCGTGTTTTAAGCATTACCAGCGAGATGGCGCAAGGGGCGCGCTCGGTGGGGTCGTAGTTCGGCGCTCGTCGCGACGCCCGCGCTCATGCGGTCGCGCACTTTGCCTCGTGGGGGGTAGACGCCCGTTCGCGCGCCCGCTTATCTCGCGGTGGGGGAGAATTGGGCTTTCGCCGGAACGACTGCGTTGTACTTGCCGAGGGCACGAAGGTTACTTCGCTCGCGGCAGTCCCCCTGTTTGCGAAAAGAACACGCTTTCCAAACACAGCGAAATAACAACTGTGACACTTGTTAGTTCTCTCGTGCTGTGCGTGTTGTTTTCGTGCGTCATGTGTGCGTGAGCAGTGGTTTGCACGTTTCGACCTGCTTGCCATTCGTCACTTGACATTCCAATTTGTTGCTATTGCATTCATTACTTCGCCTTGTGGCGAAACTGTGACTTTTATGATCTTATACAGGGGTAGGCTCCTCTGTATTGAACCTAAGTATACCTACTCGCCTTCAGATTATAAGCTCCTGTTCTCTACAACACTCGCTCTTTGGCTCCCCGACCTAGCAATACCTTTGTCTTCTGGGTATTCATCTTGAATCAGAGCTTGAAACTTTCTCGCTTTAAGTCATTAATTGTCGTTTGCATTGTGGTAGAGCACGATGTCGTCTGTAAACAGTGAAATATTGAGGTATTCTCTGTTAATCTCGGTCCTTATTTCCTCACAGTCTACTAGTATAAAGAGCTGTTCTCGATATGTAGTAAACACAATAGAGAAATTTTATATTCTTTTCGGCTCCCACTATGGAAGCCGTGCCTTTGTGAAATACTTTCGCAACTGGGTATTTTATAAAACCCTCAATATTATTGTGTTAGGCTAATACTTCTCATTATATTATGTATACACAATGATATGATATTATGTATACACAATGTTCGCGTAGCTTCTGTGCCCTAACTTTGCTTCAAGTACTCTTACTTATACCGTACACGAGCTAAATCTGTTTGTTTGGTTTCGTGAAAAAAATGTTTGCGCTAGATGACAGGTAAAAAAATCAAAACTAAGCATGAAATATTTCTCTAAAGGTGGATGACAATTCGGACCAAGTATGCCCGCTGACTTGTGAAACTTTAGTTTCGTGTGCAAAAACGGCTGCATCGTGCGATGAAGGCGTCGGCCAGCGATCAATATTGAGACTTCCTGGACCAGACTTTTTACAGCATGCAGTGAGAAACCCACTCTTTTTCGTGTTGGAGAGCTATGTTCGTGCAGCTATTTGGCAACCGCAAATATGCCCATAAAAACACATAGATTCCGGTTTCAAACCACATATTTTGAACCTTTTCTTTCGAGCGTCTGTTTAAACGCACACAAGCGGCGTTCCCGCCAAGTAGAGGATTTCAGCAGGCAGCGTGAAGTTACCGTTTAAGTAGTTATGGTAACAAGCTTGTACGTGCTAAGGCGGCCTTCATGTTCAATCTGGGTTGTGGTGATGACGAAGCACCATCATTTTGTAGCTGCCAAGTCAGCCGCAAATGAACCATGACCATAGCTTTTTTCGTGACCATCACCGTTCATTCCAGAGCTCTGCAGTAGACCTCATTGGAAAGAACGGTTTTATTTTCCTTGTGGCGACTACTATTCTTTTATAGACGTGCGCATCAGTGTAGTAATCATGACTTCCCTTAAAAGGTAATCTCCCTGGGCAGGTTGTATTTTCTTTTATCTCTTATCTGACGCTTCCGGTGTGTATGTGAAGAGGTTAAAAATTGTGCAAAATTAGCGCACCTTTTCCCGAAGCTATTTGAAACACCACAGTGTCAAATCATACCTGCCTTGGCTACACTTGGGACGAGATGCTCTATTGACCAGAGCGAAGTGGATTGTTTTTAATGGGTTGCTTGCACATCTACAATACTGCGATTCATCAGCTTGTAAGTGACCGTTTGCAAGAGTTGCCGCTATAGCGTCCATAACATTTGTAAAAACAAATCCACAGATCCAAAGCTCACGGCAGTGTTACGGCAGTTACGGCAGTGTTATCGGTAAGCACAACAAAGTCAGATGGGGTCAATACACATGATTGCCCAGCGGCGGCCGATTCCCGGCTCGCGCTCCCCCCTTCCCTTACATACACACTCGTTTATAAGCAGTCGCGATATTGGGCGGAACCATTGTTCGAAACCCTCGCTCTATTTCAACCAGTGAGTGTATCCGATCTTATAACAGAAAAAAAAATCACAGCATATCCACGAAGTGAATGATGGTGAGTGGGCGAAGCTCGGAGGGATCATTCGGGTAACCGTGAATCCCCCCCCCGTACATTGCCCACTCGATCATGCAAAAGGCGTGACAATACGTGTCACGTCTTTGCATGATCCTGGGTGTTCGATCGTGAGCTGGGCACGAGCGTCGCCGACTTGTCTTCCGATTGCTCCCAGCCTCAGCGACAACGCGCCAGTTCGCGTTCCACGACAGAGGAAGACGATGCCACCTATTCAGACGCCGAAGTCCACACCAGTGCTCGACGCAACGCCTCACCTCCGCATGCATCGCCACAGAACGCTGCTGTGAGTGTGAAAGCCATGTGTCCTTGTATATGGGTTGTGCCGCCGTGAGTACCGGAGCCGCCGCATGCTCCACGACGCGGTGCTCGACTCCGAGTACCGCGTCGGCCCGACGATCCCAATTATAACAGCGCCATCTATCCTCTTTAATCGTCAACTATACGAAAACCACTAACGCCAGCTAGTGATATTATTTCCAAGGACATATACACACAACGCCATCTAGTGAGCAATTCTTAAAACTAGAGCTGGCTACATACATACGACTACTACTACAGAGGAGGGAACGACCCACACCCTGAGAAGCTTCGCCGCTAAAAAGAGGCGGGCACTTTTTGGTCTAAATCGTGGCCACCCCTTTTCGAGGCCGCCTTCTATGATACCTCTTTGTTGGCATCCAGACCTCCCCTCAGTTAACGATGCCGCCCGCAGCGGCTGCACCGGAAGGGTTCAGGCTACTTTAGGCCTCTCAACACCCGACGAGAAGCGCTCTTCGATGCGGCTGGTCCTGCGCTCCAACATTGCTAGAAGAAACATAAATTGTTTCCGAGTGTCGCTCACCATGCAAAAGCACCTTGTCTTTCGTGCCGCGCTATCTGTGACCCAAGTCTCTGTTATCTCCCCCGAAGTCACAAACGACACGCGCTTCCGGGGAGGCTCTTTGTTCACGCGCGGGCCCCTCCTGATGCACACACACATGGCGCAACGGCCGTGCGTTCCTCAAACAAATTGTTTTTCTCGCCGCAACGCAGCGAAACCGTCGTAGAAAGTGAACACAGGTGCGGAATCGGCTACGACGAAATCACTAAACAGAACGAGCACGTGTTCTGCGCACTGCCCGCTGGCCTACTGGTGCGACGGTTTGGCTTGGCAAACCTAACTGGGAGGGTCGACTTAGGTAGCAAAAATTGGAAAAAAAAAAACTAGTGCTACAATCGGGTAAATACGTCACTTGCATTCATCTTTTTCGGAAACTTGAAAGATTACGGTTGTAGTGATCCACTTTTTCAAGTCAGTCAGTCAGTCAGTCAGACGAACTTTATTGAAGTCCTGGGGAGGAGCTCCTAGGAGCCCACCGAGGTTCAGGTGTTATTTCCTTTTTAAAGGAGCAGTGACATCAAATTTCAAACTCGAGATGTGGCGTTCACTTCATTGCTTGGTATGCATGAGTTTTTTTTTTTTTTTTTTGCGAGGTATGAATTGCGTCTGTTACGTAGAAGTTATTCTATATCGAGCGCAAAGAGCGTGCGATGGCTCAACGGCGCGTTCATGCCACGCAACATCGACACTATGTTGACGTGTTCAGCTAGCTCCTAGGCCACGCCTCAGGCACTGAGTGACGATGCGCGAGCAACGTTGACTTCGACAAGTTTAGTGTTGTCACCGTGGTGCCTACTTGTGGTACGGCCTGGCAGCGACACCAGCCTGCCTGACAACGGCGTCGCTTGTTTTGTTCTGCTTGGTTCGTGCAGCGCGTTCGTGTGAATCCTGCGTTTTCGTTGTGCTGCTTCGGATGATCCGTTGTGGAGTCATGAGCGCGAATGTGATCATTCGAAGCTACGATCTCCAACGCATTACGTGCCAGCATGCCGTGGAACCGTTGTGCGCTGCAATCATGCTCTTCAAATAAGAGATAAAGCAAAAAGTTGGCTGCACCATTGCGGAACGCTACCCCCCACAACGCGCTCACGGAATCAAAATGCCAGGCCTTCGCGTTTCACTTTTTCTTGTCGCGTTTCAGTCTGTGAGCAGTATACACTACAACTGACACGCATGGCGACATTCACTAACTGACCAGTTATTAAGGCGAAAGCCTTTGATGTCTCATGCTCACGTCCGTCCGGTGTCCGTCCATCCGTCCGTCCATCCGTCTGTCCATCCGTCCGGTCTCCGTCCGTCCGTCCGTCCGTCTGTCCTTCCGGTGTCCGTCCGTCGAACCGTCCGTCCGTCCGTCTGTCCGTCCGTCCGGTGTCCGTCCGTCCGTCCGTCCGTCTGTCTGTCCGTCCGTCCGTCTGTGCGTCCGGTGTCCGTCCGTCCCTCTCTGTCCGTCCGTTCATCCGTCTGTCTGTCGGTCTGTCTGTCCGTCCCTCTGTCTGTCCGTCCGTCCATCCGTCCGTCCGTCCGTCTGTCTGTCTGTCCATCCGTCCCTCTGTCTGTCCGTCCGTCTATCCGTCTGTCTGTCTGTCTGTCTCTCCGTCCGTCCCTCTGTCTGTCCGTCCGTCCATCCATCTGTCTGTCTGTCTGTCTGTCTGTCTGTCCGTCCGTCCGTCCGTCCGTCCGTCCCGTCCATCCGAGCTCTGGCACGGAGCCAGGTGGCCGCCGGGGTGCGCAAACGGACGCCGGTCGCGTCGGACTCTACAGCGCTCGCTCTTTGCTTGCGTAGCTTCTCTGTGCCTAGCGTTTGCAATCATTCTGACCGACGCCGTCTCTATGGACACAGGCGATCACGGACACAGGCGTACAATTCAATACACTTTAGAATTTACAAAGGGCCCGTCAATTTAAGCGCTGGAACGCTATGGCGTTTGCACGATGCACAAAGCGCGAGAAAATACTAAGGCATGCGAACGGAAGAAGATTAGTCTGGCGTCTCGCTGCGACTCGCGGTAAAAAAATTAAAAAAAGAAAACACGCACACATTCGCTTTGTGTGTTATCCCAGTGAGAGTTTAAAAGAAAACAGACATGGCATAGTCAGTGGAACGGCCACACGCTTTCGCCGAACACACTTTAGAATGTACAAAGTGTCCTTCAATTTTTTTACGACACATTGGTTATGTTTATGTAGACGCAAACACGACAATAACCGATCAAAGTGCACCATTACAGAACGTATGGTTCAGAGAAATATCATTTCAAACAAGTAACACGCACGCAGCGTTCATATGCGTAGTTGTTACATGTCTGCCAGCCAGCATGGCCCAATCGTGCGTCTCCAGCTGCCTCCTCGTAGCTTCTCGGTCGGGCGTCGATATCAGAATGACTACTCTGAAGAGGATCGAACCGTAAATGATTCGCCACGTCGCGAATCGCAGCGATTTCATATTCCTCAGTGTTTTCATCGTCGCTTCTGGACGCTCTTGACGGCACGGCAGCGACGACGATGGGGGTGGCGAAGACATGCCTACACGCGCTCGCTGAGCAGACGAAATGTCAGCTGAAACTCGCGTCACCATTTCGTGTGGCCACGTGATCAGATGGGGCGTGACCGCGGGAGGTGACCGCTTGGCAGCGCTGGCAGCACTGAAAATTGGCAGGCTTTGCTCCCGCTTTGAAGTGCGTTCGATACTGGTCATAGTAATCAACATTACATATATTAAATCGTCCCTTTGTTCCCTTATCAGTACCGAATCGTTACTAGGGGATCGGTAACTACACGTTGACGCAAAAAACGCGACATGCGTAGAGTTGATGTCACTGCTACTTGAAGAGTGGTGCTGAGAGTGTCAACGTACGTGATAAACAAACAAAATGAACGAGCACATTTGGAGCATTTGTTGTGGTTGGCATGCCTGTCAAAAACAGCCGCCATTGATCACACACTAACTACAAGAAGTACACTTTTTTACGTTCAGCAACGCTTCCTGATTTGAATGTTGCAGTAACATGCAGTGCTGCCGTCGATCATCTGTTTAGCGAAGGTGCTGACAGAGTAGCAGTTATTTGAAAGTTGTCTGCATAACGTCGCAGAGGTGGCAATAAAATGTCTTTACAAGTAACGTTTGCTTCTTTCTCATTGCATATAGGGCTATGGTCCTAGGTATTTCATTCCTGAGTGAGCGAGACAACTCTAACACGTTGTCATAGACCTCGACATTTTGAGAATCAATATGCAGCTATAAATAAAAGAAGCTTCGCCTGTGTGCTCAAGTATGTTCAATTTCATGTGGCATTACTTTTGTGCTACATTAATTTCACGTAAGTTTTATTAGATGCATGCGGTGAATTTGGGAACATCATTGTAATCTACTGTAAATCAACTCTGTCGGGTAGGAAATGGTATGAAAGCATCACACTATCAATTCACTTACCATCACACGGCGAAGTTCTAGTTAACTCGTTTGGTAAAGTAACCACCCCGGAAATGCGTTGTTTCTAGCTTCGAAGGGGGGCCCGGACAACTTTTATCAACTACAAATCTTTTCTTTCTGTGAAGTTCGCATAAATGTTCTTGTGGCATTGCTCTGTAAAAGGGTGAAGGACATTTATCAGATTTGTAAATATTTTCGGTTATAGTGGTTCTGTTTCAATATTCTACAGGCAGGCCCATACCAGCTCCTGTGACCAGAACACGTTATATGCGTGCATAAAGAAACCGAAGGCAACGCATCGCACTGCGCTGCATAGGCATTATTTCGTTCGGTGTTGCGAATGTACGTATGTCTACAAGTAATGTACAAATGGGAACCGTCATATCTGGCCACCTAAAGTGTTGAAAGCAATGTTACAATTTTAAAAGTAGTCAGCTAAAACGACGTTTCCTCCTGTTTGCACGAGTAAACAACAAGTAAATTAAAAGCAACAAAGCAACATAGTTGCCACTCTGTGCAACAACCACGCAGACTATGCGAATCACGTAAGCGAAAAGTTTTCAGCTTGATGTAGCCTATTGCTCGGTGAGCTCGAGTTTCTGCATAACGCGAAGTAGCGCGACGTATGAGAAAGCATAAAAAACTATTTTAAGCCATCTAGCGATAGTTCATCGTATTTAGAAAGAAGGAAGGGAAACAAGAGAGAGGAAAGGCAGGGATGTTTACCAGTTTCGCATAACCGGTATGCTACCCTGCACAGGGGAAGGGATGGGGGAGATTGAAAGAAGAGTAATGAAAGAGAGAAACCGGAGGAGCACACATGCACACACATAACGTCACAGCGCAGAGCGGCAGTCTTGTGCAGTATACGGTATCATTAAGAGACTACAGCCGCTCGTGCAAGTCTATTGTGGTTAGGAATATTAGCAATGCCTTGGTTGCTTGAATTCTCGATGACTTTTTGGGAACATCGTATATAGATTTGTTGATTAAATATTATTTAGAGAGTTTTAATGAACAAGTGCACTACCGGAAGTTGAAAGCAGTTACAACAAAAAGACACGTGGTCTCTTGTACATTCCCCTTAGCCAGCTGGAAGGCGCAATCCATCTCCCTTTTTTTTTTTTTTTTTTTTTCCTTTGCTGTCTTGCTGGACGGTTCCTCACTGGGCCCCGTTAATGATACTCATAGCGTCCTCGGACCGCCAATAAACGTAATTGCGATTGTTGGAAGGTACTGGAGTCCCCCGTCACATACACACTGGAGTTCTAAACCCGAACTAAAGTTTTAGCCTATCGTAACCAGACAACGCAAATTCACCGGCGCCTTCACCGGGCCTTGCTGAGCCCTGCAGTTCTTCCCCTGCACCGGCATTCCTCATCTAAGGGATACAAAGATCTTCAACGGCGTAGATGAAGTAAACGTGGAAGACTGACTCATTAATTACGAGTGAGAACGTATAACAAGTGGGATTACCCAGACATGTTATGCCATCTGATATCTTATTTTACTAGAGTCTCCGAGTAGTCTTACCACATTATTAATATTATTAATATCCATCACACTTAATATTCAGAGTAGGGTAGTTCTGCAGCAGACATCACAGCTATTCTAGCGCCCATCAAAAATGTACTCGAAAAACATCTTGCTCATTTACTTCATTTGAAAGAATGATTTGCTGAAATATTTTAAGAAGCAAAAAAAAAAAAAGGCAGATTACACGTACCATGGAAATCGATGTTATGCGAAGCCTTTGGAGGGAAGACGACTGTGATGCACTGTTTTATTGAGCGAAACGTTACGAAATGAATCTAAAGATATGTACGAATGTTCTACACAAAGACATAATGATGAAAAGTCGTATATGTTTCATATAACCAGTCGTTTACAGTTGAGGAACGATGCCAACAGCAACATGGGCATTAACAACACCAGAAGCGGTAAGCTGATATGTAGCGCTTATGCAAGCTTGGATGGTATCCTTCGCTAGTGCTAGGTAGCCCAACTTTAGTGGATGCCGCGTCAGTATACAATTGACGTTAACCCGACGTGACGCCTCTATCATAGGAGTACATATTGACGCGTGTATGCTGTATGTGGACGAAAACGATGATGGGGGGATTTAACGGACACCATGTAGTGGGCCTGGGGGGATATTCGAGGACGAGGAAGACGTTTTTAAAGACGATAGTCTTTCTTGGGATACTTAAACGCAAAAATTTTGGTCTGTATGTCTGTCCTGTCTGTTTGTCTGTCCGTGACCTCATTCAGCTTCTCGGCCAAAGTTTAACTTCTTTCTGAACGCCCAGCCATCTTGAACTGGTGTTCGCGTTCATATTTGTGAACATATTCGATCAAAAAGCAAATACTACGCATTCCTGGGGTACAACATTAATATGTAAGTGTCAGGACGTGCGTTCTTTATTAGAAAATACATAGGTACGCAATTCTAAAGACCCTAGTGTTTTTTAGGCTGTCTCAGGCAAGGCAAAACATAGTAGTACGGCCGGCACAAGACTATCGTCTTTCGACGACATTTGGAGCGAAGCACGCAGATACGCGGCCAATTTTTTCTGGGCAGCCAATTTGAACACGCTGTTTCACTGTCTCAAGGTGTTCCTGTCTTTTGTTCACGTTGCATCGCGACAATATTTAAGGTTTATGACATTAGACATCGAGAATTGCAACCACCATTGACGTTTGACCAATGTTACGCCTGCATAGGGTATTTTTCCAAAGCACTTTCGAGCTGTGTGGTAGACCACTTTTTTACCATGCCGAATGTGTGGGTTCGATCCCTGCTGGGACCCTGATATTTATTCTTTGGATTTGTCGGGTCAGCGCTGCTGATGTCACCTTTTCTTAACGATCTCGCATTTAACTTACTAATGTCTGTTCCCACCGTACCTTTGTATGTAAACTGTCATTCACCCGTGGCTCATACCCGTATACAACGGCCCGTGATATACGAGTATGTGCCACATGTGTCTGGAAGAAAGGGTTTGATCAGGTAGGCGACGGGATTTTCACTTTATTCATGTCATGATCAGCCAGACATAATTGTCGAACCCACTTACCGTCCCACACTAATTTTCATCTACACCACCTTAAGGAGGCGATCACGAGAGCACCCAGACGCAGGTGGCTAGATAGCTAGATAGATACGTAGATAGAAACGCTCAAAGTGCCTGCCGCTCTTTAAAAATGCTTCACATTTAAAAACTGGACGGACCCTTGAGCTTTACCTCCAAGAGTTGAACGCGATAGAGTAATCGGGTCCCGTCCACATTGCCTTTTGAATCGAGAGCCTGGCTTTGCTGCTGTGTGGACACCTTAACTGTGCAGCAAGAGAAGGAACGTCTGCGTGCCTGTAAATCGGCCCTTTCGAAATATCCTAGAATTCCTATGGGAAGTGGAGTTGCGAAGTACCCAGTATGACATAATTCTTTCTTTTGCGAGCAGCCGAGCTACCCAATATGCGTCCGTAAGGCAAAACGCACACGAGCGCAGCTGCACACGGTGTTGAGGCTGTTGCTGCTAATCATAACTGATTATTCCTGTGCGCTTTGTAATTGGAGAGCCTTCAAACCAACCACTCGCACCGCAGTTCACATGTTTTAACGCCTGGTGTGAATGTACGCTTACGTCCCGCAATATTACATATGTATATGACGCTCCTTTCAATACATAACAATCATGTAGTGTTTTTTTTTTTTTCTAAGCAATTTCGAGCACGGGCGTGATTCTGTGGAACAACACCAGCTTTCGGTTAGATTCCCACACAAACCAAATACTTTTTTTATTATTTCTTTATCTGCATCTATCACGAGTTTTGGGTGGCAGACAACACTGATTTTTCGCTCACAACCAACGGCACCGACGTCGGTACCAACGACGCCAACAACGACGCCGGAATTTCTGCGAAACAAGCTGGTTAACGCTGTCGCGTTAACATTTTTTGGTAACGTGGTAGTCTTTCCAATTTCGCCCAATATCGTGCAAGTTACGTTAGCCGGAATACTTATTTTGAGAGTATCGTTTCTAGTCTCAGTAGAATATTTAGTTTACATATTATAAAACTGCTCTTGAGCAAGGTGTTCGAAGCTCAGTAGTATTACTGCAATTTTTCTGCCATATACCCCTCCATAAGTACGAATAATTACATTCTGAAATAGCTAAAAGTGTGAACCAAGAGACACTAGAATTGTGATTGATCACATTATAGTGCTATCAAAATTCTTCCAATCCAATTTATAGGTATATTTAAACCAGAGGGATGATGATTCATCCCCCAAGCATTTTGGCTGCGCATATAAGAAGGTCACAATTATAGCCGGGTCATTCCATGACAGATTTTGCCGGACCCTGTCATATTATTTTATAAAAAATTGTGGGCATGCCATCATTTGAGTACTGTATTGGCTCTTTTACGGTATTTTTTCCGAGATAATTTCTGTCTGTCCTCGGCAGACATTTGAATGCTGAGGTAGTGGGCGAAACCAGATCCAGCTTTCACGGACATCGGCGTTTAGTTCGCGTGTCTTCCACCACGTGCCGCATGACTTTTATCTTTTGAATCTCGCGCGAAGTCAAGAGTTGCGTCAAGGCAAGAAAGAAAAGGAAAGAAACAAAAGAAAAAAGTTCAGAACACATAGCTTCACGTCTTGGCGTGGCCTGCCGCGTTCGTTGCTAACGGCGACAAAGATAAGACCGGCGAGCTGCAACGTTAAAGTGGCTAGTCATTCCCCGATCCTATGGCAACGACTCGTTTTACGCATCAGAAAAAGAAAACGGTGCCCGGCTGCACCGGGAATTCGGAAGGGCAGCCAAACGTACTCATTTATTCCCTTCGCATTTTTTTTACACGAAGTATGTTATGCCCGCCGTTTGTCCGGTTCGCGATGTAGAGAGGAAACCATGATCCTGCCGGCGCGGCCCCCGTCAAGCAAAATTAAGAACAGCTGTGCCTAGTTAAACCAGTGTAACCATAGAAAAGCCTTATTAAGCCATGTTGAGCGTTGTAAAACCTAATTAACTAGGCATAACTAAGCTAATGAAATCACACCTCAAAAAAAGCCCTAATTTAGCCGAGCTGAGATTCTCGTGTGCCTAGTAATGCCGAACTATGTAAGATGCGCCGAGCTTAGTCTAATACTAATTAAGACTTAATATATAACTAGCGGTAGCTCGACAAATTAGCTAATTAAGCTTACCTTGACATTGGATAGAAGCTAATCGAGACCAAGCGACGAAGTTGCAAGTTAGGCCAATTTATCTAATTAAGGTAAGTAAGGTACTTGGTGCTGTGATTGCCAGGTGATTCCCAATGAAACCCGATCGATACCTATCCGATACTCGTGAATCGCAAAGTGATGGCGTGAACACTTCGTGCATGGACGTGTGAATGAACGTGTGCCTAGTCAAGCCAGGACCAGGCGAGTGCCGACCAGCTCTGCTCTACCCCAGCCTTACGCGACTCAGCGCAAGCTGCGCAAATTTTTTACCATTATGAAAGATTTGGCCGATGGCAGATCTTGAAGCAGTTGGCGCACATTTAATGACTTGACAGTCGAATGATAGCATTTCGCAATGTTTAGTTCTAGGTAGAGCTGTGCGCCGCCGCGCCGCGCCGCCGCCGCTGCCTGTTTTTGCTCACGCCGATCGCGCCGCCGCCGACCTTTCCAGAGTAACCACGCCGCCGCCGCCGCCGAGCAATAATTTCGGCGCGCCGCCGGTAGTCTTTTATTTTAACCCGAACGGGGAATCGGGGCATAAAATACATCACTTCACTGGGCAAGCTTTTCTCGATGTGTCGGTGTAATGGACTCTCCAATTCAGCCGCCGCTGATTGGAGGAAGCTCGGCCAGCAGCTCTTCCTCTCCAACGTCATTATGACGTCACGAAGTTTTCACAACTCTTGACTCAAAGTAGAGGAACGGAATGCGCTTCAACCATAGAGGGGAAAGAACAGTGTCGAGAGCACGCCTAGCATATCTATAAGTCAACCTCATCTGAAGCCACTACCACTTTCGTGCTCGTGTCGCAATTACCATCATGCTTTCCTTTGTTTTCTTTTTTTCTTGGGGAGCTCGTGAGTAAGTAAAAGAAAATTCACGAGAGCGCGCGCCTCATGTCCACAGACCAACCTCCTCCGACGCCACTACCCCCCTCGTGCTCTAAGCTCTGGTCAAAGTTTCCAGGATGCTCCTGTTTCATTTCTTATGGCTGGGGAGTTATTATCGATGTGTCCCCCCTAGTGCACTGTTCATTTCGGCCGCAGCTGATTGGCTGGAGTGCGGTGACCAGTGCGCTCTCTGTTTCCGGATCTTCTTCCGGAACGTCAATTTTGATGTCACAAAGCTTTCACAACTCTCGACTCTAATGAGAGGGACGGAATGCGCTTCAACGCAACGTAAGCAGCGCCCAGACATCAGCTTTTGGGCGTACATCGCGGAGGCTCTGCATAAGTTCTGATTGCCTAAGCCATCGAATAATGTTAAATGCTGCCGCCCGTCTAACGCACCTACGAAAGTCGGTACGCATTCCCTGCATGGTTTTCAAACATTTGGGACACATTCATAAGCAAGTTCAGACTTGACACGTTCCTGTTCATGTAATTTTCGTCCACTTTCTTTTTGGCGGCCTCTACCATTTCTCCTCCATCGAAATGCGACCGCCGCGGCCGGGATCGAACCCGCGACCTTCGGGTCAGCAGTCGAGCACCCTAACCGCTACGCCACCGCGGTGGACGTATCGACGTGGTCAAGAGCAAACATCACGGCCAACCGCTTTTTCGAGTAACTGAATGCACTCTGCCGAAATGGACTGTGGACATCTTCAGATGGACACATCGAGAATAGCTCCCCGGAAGTTGTCATATATATTTCTTTCCTCCAGAAGTCTCAAGAGTATTGCCTGACCTCAACGCTGCGGCGTTCTACAGCCTTAAAGGGGAGACGACCCAACTCGCTGGATAACATATTCGTGGAGTCTCGGGCCTACTACATTGTGCATAGATAAATCAAATACATAAGTAATATATATCGACGGTTTAAAGCACTTTTCCCTTACCACTTTTTTTACTCGAGTAAGTTGATAAATCAATAGAGAAGTAAAGGCAGTGAAACACTTAGAATAACCGATAGCTGACCTAGTTTGTAGGTATTCATGTTGAAAAGACACGACGTGAAAACACAAGGGTGAAGTCAAGAGAGTGACCAGTTATCTCTCACGTTCACCATCACGCACAACTGACTGAGAGGTATCGCCTCATGGCCGGGAATGCGCAGATAAGTATTTGAAGTGCGGAGCAATTTAAGGGCCCGGGCTGTCGTATGCAGTCATCGCATGCTGTCATCGTATGCTGTCGTAGCTTGGCGTAACTCAGGAAAAACCACGAATAGTATAACCATCTGTCGCATATTGAGCGCACGCTCGCGCCAAGGAGAAGTCTGCTTCCTCTTGTCCTTCGAGCGCCTTGATTGAAGTGCGGAGCAGTTAGGGGCCCGGGTTGTCGTATGCTGTCGTCGCTTGGCGTAACGCAGGCAAAACCAGGTATAAAGATAGAAAAAAAAAGGAAGCGAGCAAAAAACAGAGAGAGCAAGAAAGGGGAAAAAAAAAAGAGGAAGAATAAAAAGAGCCAGAAAGAGAAAGAAATAAATGAAGAGAGAGGAAGAAATCAGTAAACATTGAGAAAAAAAGAAGAGAAAAAAAAAAGGAAACAGAGAAAAAGAAAGAAAGAGAAGAGGAACTAAAGAGAAAACCCAAGAGAAACAAAGTAGGCTGCCCAACTCCGCACTTCCTTCAGGATTGGCACCACTAGTGCGAAGCTGTGTTAATTTTTTTTTTTTTGTCTACCTGCTTTTCCGCCGCTGTACTATTTTTCAGTTAGCGGCGTTCGCGGTGTCTTGACAACTCTCTTTTCCTTGTTTGCACGCCCTGTCTTTTTAAGAGCCCCAAAGAAGCCTCTGAAAATACAAAATCGAGCGCGTTATTCTCTCTTGGCGTTTCTCTTTTTTTTTTCGTTTTTTTTTGCGCTCCTAGTGACGCGAGAGCGGTAATTCACGTTACATGATTAGGGCACATATTCTCGATTGGTCGATATACGAGAAATATCAGTTCTGAATTGTCTCCTACCCTGCTTTTCCATGCATTCGCTCACCCGTTCTTCCCCATCAGACATGATTACCGTCAACTATGAACTTATTTCACACTGTTTTGTGAGTTTCCGATTGCGCCAGGCGAAATAACAGAGTGCAGTCGACAATCTCGAAATTCTGATGGGCTCAACGCTTAGTGCTCCCATTGTACACGTGCTTTATAAAGAAATAAGTGTTGAGGAGATATGGAATGGAACGAATGTAAGAGGCGCCGGATTATTTTATTCTTCCAACGGACGAACTCTTTACAGCGAAGACAATCCAGCTTTCCAAAAAATAGGCCAACCCGCTTCGACGGTTATTGTCTATTTTTTTATTGCGATAACAATTATATGGACACTCTGTGCAGGTTTTCATTGTCGCCGTCATGTTCCGTATAAAGCCCAAATCGATAACTTTTGTACGCGCATCGTATGCTGTACCCGCTAGTAAAAGCTCGCGAGTGCTAGCGAGGAACACAGCTGAAGCATAGATGAAACAAGCTGCCCATCTCCATCGCACGTGGGGCGCATGCCATTACATCACACCGCGTGCGAGACGTGCCGTCGTTCGCTCCTCAACAAGAAAGGAAGCCCTGTCCGTCTTTCACTGGACGAAGGAGCATGAAGAGACGTCGGAGTAGGGGGGGGGGGGGGGGGGGGCTGCCTGGCTCGATATCCGCACTTGTAAACTTGGACAATACGGGCGCGGTCGCGAGTGCTGGAGCGCGCGCTATCTCGGCAGGCATCAGCAAACGCGTCTCGTATACCCTTCTACGCGCTATCATCTCACCACTTCGTGATGTGACTACTGATACGACAAACTGCATGAGAACCGCTCCTCTCCCGGGAGCGGCCGTATTCCCATACACCTGTGTTTTGCTGTTTCGCGAGATCGGATAAAAAAAGAGTTATAGCTGATAGCCTTAGTTCGTTATAACATTACATGTCGCAGTCGCATTCGCTGCTTCGCCCTTTCGGGGAAACAGTTTTTTTTTTTTCAAGGGACAAACTTCTATCCCCACCACCTCTTGAATCTACCCCCCCCCCCCTCCCCCCCCCCCCCCCGCGCCGCGCCGCCGCCGATCCGATGAACCCCACGCCGTTGACGCGCCGCCGCCGGAGGTGGAAACACCGGCGCGCCGCCGCCGGCAATATTGGGTCCGGCGCACAGGTCTAGTTCTAGGTTACTTAGCTTGTAGCGTCTCCTTATTTTTCGTCCCCGTGTTTTCCGAGCTTTTTTCTACTGCTTAGGCTTCTCTGGGTGCACAGAAAGCGGTTACACTTCTTATAATAACTGTTGGGGTTTTGCGTCCAAAGAACGCGATATTAATGTGAGAGATGCCATAGTGGAGGCCCCCGATAGTTAGACCACGTGGGGTTCTTTAACGTGCACCTAAATCTGAGCACATGGGCTTCTTGCATATTGCGTCCATCGAAATGCAGCCTCCGCGAACTAACATGGTGCTACCAAACGTGTGCTTCAAACTACAAAGTACGGCCGCGGTGGCGCATTTTCGATGGAGGCGAAAATGCTTGAGGCCCGTGTGCTTAGATTTAGGTGCACATTAAAGAACCCCCCGGTGGTCGAAATTTTGAGAGCCCTCCACTGCGGCGTCTCTCATCATATGGTCGTTTTGGGACGTTAGACCCCAACAATTATTATGACCATTAAAGTACAAAGTAATCGTTCTAGAAGGTCTTGGCTCGCGGCACACAAATCGGCGCATAGCACACATGATGACGCACGTGTGCTAGCGCTACAGATTTGCCGGTCACCGGTTCCAAAAACACTACCTAAATATCATCATTCGAATGCCTTCTGGTATGATTTTTAATTAACGAAAATTAATAATAATAATAGTTATATCTGGGGTTTTACGTGACAAGACCACGATATGATAATGAGGCTCGCGGTATAGGAGAACTCCGGAAATTTTGATCATCTGGCATTCTTTAAGGTGCTTTGACATCGCACAGTACATGCGGTCCTCTACAATTTCGCATCCATCAAAATGCGACCACCGCGGCCGGGATCGAACCTATAGCGGCTATGGAGGTCAGCAGCCGACCTCCATAGCCGCTATGCCGTTGCGGCGGCATATCTACAGTGTGTCCACAGCCACCATTGTCCCCCATGAAAAAAAAAAAAAAGCATGGAATAAAATTCTAATAAAGAGTCTAGGTAGGGAGCTACCATCTCTCCAATGCTATTCACCGCGTGTTAACAGGAGGTTTTCAGACCGTTGGATTGCGGACAGCATGCGATAGCAGTTAAAGGAGAGTAGCTTAGTAACATGCGATTTGCTTGTGATATTGCCATGTTTAGTAACTCAGGGAAAACTATTGCAAATCACAATTACTGAATTAGACAGGGAAAGCAGAGCGGTGGGTCATAAAATTAATATGCTGAAAAATAAAGCAATGTTCAGCCGTCTCCGAAGAGAAGAGTGGTTTGCGATGCCTATCAAAACACTGAAAGTGGTAAAGGAATACGTCTGTTTACGAAAGGTAGTGACCCCAAATACGAACCATGAGAATGAAGAAACCAAAAGTATAAGAATGTTGTAGTGTGCATTTGGCACGTATTCTGAGATAATGATTGGCAGTTTGCCACTATCTCTCAATCGGAAGGCTAGATCCGCCGGCAACCTACAACATCCTAATCCTAATCCTAACTATCTGTCAAGGGAATGCAGCGAGAAGACAAGATAACTTGTGGCAATTGAAAGTAACATCGGGGATTTCAACAGAAGGCAAGAGCGCGAACGGGAGGCATAAAGTTAAATGGGCAGATTAGATTCAGAAGCTTCCGGGGCTAACGTGGGCGCCGCCTGCATGAGCGTACTCATGTTGCTGGTGATGATGATGATGACAGACTTGTGCAACGTGAATGCGAAAGTATCATTGCACGATTCGTACACAGTCGCGCATATATATATATATATATATATATATATATATATATATATATATATATATATATATATATATATATATATATGTACGTATTGTTACAGCAACAAAAAGTGTGTCAAGAGGCCAACCAGGTTTCGCCTTAGCGTTTTTAGTGAGTGTAACACGTGCTTAGATTTTATCTATTTATTTATTTATTTACTTATTTAGTTATTTATTTATTTATCTCAAGTGCACTAAAGCGCTTGGGCATTCTAGAGGGGAGTAGGGTACATATGTGTACAACAATAGGAAGAATACCGATGTTTCAGGGAACACTTTCAAAAAAAAATTTAAAGGTTGGCTGTTGGATATTGTACAATTCTAGCTCGTCAGCTGGTCATCGAGAAGAGGTGGAAATTACTCCACAAAAAATTGAAAGGCATAGTCCACTAACTAACGAAAATTTACTAATTTTGATGTGAATTGAATTATCGCCCCTATTTCCATTCGCAATATTTAGCCGTGGAGTTCGCAAGGCGACCTGGAACTAATTCGTATGATGCCACTAGTTTCGAGATATTTCCTAATTCCCGAACATTACAGAGAAAGGCGCTGCCATCCGAATTATATTCCTAACAAAACGTCCTGTCATGTATTGAAGCCCAAAATAAGTCTAACACGATGTATTTCTTCGACACTGATCTTCACGCTCCTTAGCCTAAGTGCGCATATCGTGTGCCAGCCACAGTGCGTCGCAACATCGCACAATTGACGCTGCTCAACACGGTGTCATACAGACCTCGAACAGCCGATGGGTCTCACCCGGTCGATATTGTAAAAAAAAAAAAAATACGGCTCAATTACTTAGTTTTTGCTTAGACTATAGCTTTCTGAACAAGATCACACGTAAGGACATCTATCCCTAGCCACTAATAGACAATGCCGCGACTGCCGGCATGGAGCATAGATTTTTTTCTTCTTTTTTCTCTATTCGTTGGACCTGCGCTCCGGCTGCTTGCAGCCCCGATAGGTGAACTTCACCACCACAAACCAGCCTTCGTTAGATCCGATGGTTTATATGAATTTATGGTGACGCGATTCGGGCCGTGCAACGCGCTTGCAACATTTGAACGCATGATCGGCATCCTTTGCGGCTTCTAGTGGCAGACGAATCTCTACTACCTGGATGGCCCTTATGAAAATGACTCTTGATTTTCCATTGCCGGATTGTGATCGAATTATTGACTTCATTGATTATCCATGGTTCCGCAATACTCATTGACTTGCTTCAATACTTCGTCCACAAAATTCCTGTTGAGCAGTTCGCAATAAAAGTTTCATTGACTCACTTCAATAGAAATACCATTGAGGGAATATTTCCTCAACAATATTTCTGTTGAGCACTTTGCAATAAAAATTTCATTGACTCATTTCTATCAAAATACCATTGAGGAAATACTTCGTCAACAACATTTCTGTTGAGCACTTTGCAATAAAAATTTCATTGACTCATTTCTATGGAAATACCATTGAGGAAATATTTCGTCAACAATATTTCTGTTGAGCATTTTTGCAATAAAAATTTCATTGACTCATTTCTATCGAAATGCCATTGAGAACTATTTCGTCAGCAATATTTCTGTTGAGTAGTTTGCAATAAAAATGCCATTGACGCAGTTATGTCGAAATACCATCCAGAAATTATTGACTGCCGATGCAACTATCGTGCGACTTAATGTAGTTCCCGCGCCATTAACCTCTGGTAAGCCCCATTTATTTCACTCAGTGCCATCTCACAAATTTCGATACTGTAGGTCCGTCAGGATACACACACGCACGCACGAACAAACACACACACACATGCACGCAGGCACGCACGCACGCACGCATGCACTCGCGCATTGGCTGAACAATTCGGTGGTGGTCCAGCATTCGTGAAAGTTCTGGTACTGACGAAGGCCGTGCCGCGGCAAAATGGTCACAAACTAGTATAATACAGGCCATTTTCGTAAGGGCGCCCTTTCATTCCTCCAACTATATGTGCACCGGACCTGCAGGAACTTCCTCCCACAATTACCTTTGAAACTCCACGTTTCTTTCTGAAACATTCTTCGTGGTTCTCTCTTCTCGACCGACCCATTTCTTGTGAAACCTGTACCTCGCGCTACGACTGATAAATGAAGATAGGTTGGGCGTGCAGGCGTGGTTTGCATTCTCAAATTCTATATGGCGTGCGTCAGGGGCGTAAGTTTTTTTTTTTTTTTTTTTTTTTTTTTTTTTTTTTGGGGGGGGGGGGTGGGGGGGGGGCGACAGGGGATGGGGTTTGCTGCTCTTGTCATGCGTGTGTTTATATACGGATGCAACGGTAAATAATTCTGGGGGGTGTTGAACAGGCCCCCGCCTCCCTCCCCTTTGGTCACGTACGCCGATGGTGTGCGTGTCCGTTCTCTTTCATCGTTATTTACCCTCCCGAGAACAGTTTTTTGTGTATGCGCGGGTTCTTTGACTCTGACTTCTCTGGGAGCAAAAGATGCTACAAAAAAACCGCCAGGCCTGCGCAGAAGGCGCAGCACAGCCACAGCGAAAGCTGGGGAGAGCGGCCTTTAGCCTTTTTTAAACACTCTTGGGGCAACTACTACAAGCCCACTTGCAGTGGTACCCACTACACTATAAATCATCATAATTTCTGTGTAGTGGGGAAGCGTCTACTATGCCATTCTTCGTCATTCTTCAGAAAAGCGTGGTGCCCGCTACACTCTTGTAACGAATTATCTGCACTTTGTTGATGCTGTGGCTGACGACGATGAAGAATTATGCCTCAGGCTTTTGTAATGGGTTGGAGCATTGAACGACCCACTCGTTACGCAATTCGCATTGTGTGACGCCTGGTTCTTACTTTACTGCTCCTAAAACGCTTTACAACACACGTTAACGCCGATTCCTTACCCGATATGAAGCCTGCCTAGGGTCAGTTTGCACCGCAGTTTCAAGCAATGGCGTAGCTCGGTGGTAGAGTGCTGGGCTGCAACGCAGAGGACCCGGGTTCGATTCCCATTCTGTCACAGGTGTTTTTTTATTTAGTTAGTTTTTTCTTATTTCGTGCGATATTGGTTACGGACACCGGCGGCGGCGGCGGCGGACAACTTCGGCACCGAAACAACCCTTGTTGTGATCTCATAACAGCTTTCGCTGTAAAACCCATCGGAAACTTGTAAATATTGTCTTGTATTTATAGATCGGATACTTAACGAACACAGTAACTCGCAAAAGAGAATAAAATCCTTGCAAGCACTGTGTGCCCGTTCCGCCTTTGTTTCTTCAATGCCAAGCGTGGCGTAGCCCGGGGCGTGGCACACCGAACACGTGCTTACCATTTTTTCATACTTGGCATGCAGAGCGAAAAATGACCATTACGAGCGGTGCCCCCTCCGAGAAGGTGCCCACCCCCCCCCCCGGAAAAAATTTCTGGCTACCCCCTGATGCCAGGGGCAACGTATTTGTGGAGAAAACTGCAAAGTGCAACTTCGAAGCGGAAGAACAATCACATTGAACACAAGGACAGCTTAGCTTTTTTTTTTTTTTTTTCAAGACATGATGAAAAATTCAGTA